>CAUYLG010043538.1:0-103622 GCA_963573385.1 Cacajao melanocephalus
ATTTTTAACAAAAACTTTTTTTTATTATACTTTAAGTTTTGGGATACACGTGCAGAACTTGTAGGTTTGTTACATAGCTATGCCTGTGCCATGGTGATTTGGTGCACCCATCAACCTGTCATCTACATTAGGTATTTCTCCTACGCTATCCTGCCCCTAGCCACTACCCCCTGACAGGCCCCAGTGTGTGATGTTCCCCTCCCTGTGTCCATGTGTTCTCATTGTTCAACTCCCACTTATGAGTGAGAACATGCGGTGTTTGATTTTCAGTTCTTGTGTTAGTTTGCTAAGAATGATGTTTTCCAGCTTTATCCATGTCCCTGCAAAGGACATGAACTCATCCTTTTTTATGGCTAAATAGTATTCCATGGTGTATATGTGCCACATTTTCTTTATCCAGTCTATCACTGATGGGCATTTGGGTTGGATCCAAGCCTTTGCTATTGTGAACGGTGCTGCAATAAATATACATGTACGTGTGTCTTTATAGTAGAATGATTTATAATCCTTTGGGTATATACCCAGTAATGGGATTGCTGCATCAATGGTATTTCTAGTTCTAGATCCTTGAGGAATTGCCACACTGTCTTTCACAATGGTTGAACTAATTTACACTCCCACCAACAGTGTAAAAGCATTCTTATTTCTCCACATCCTCTCCAGCATCTGTTGTTTCCTGACTTTTTAATGATTAGCATCCTAACTGGCGTGAGATGGTATCTCATTGTAGTTTTGATTTGCATTTTGATGATGAGCTTTTTTTCATGTTTCTTGGCCGCATAAATGTT
Organism: Cacajao melanocephalus; assembly: GCA_963573385.1. Taxonomy (NCBI): domain Eukaryota; kingdom Metazoa; phylum Chordata; class Mammalia; order Primates; family Pitheciidae; genus Cacajao; species Cacajao melanocephalus. The sequence goes on from CAUYLG010043538.1 coordinate 789, forward strand.
TTCTTTTGAGAAGAGTCTGTTCATATCCTTTGCCCACTTTTTGATGAGTTTTTTTTTTCCTTGTAAATTTAAGTTCTTTGTAGATTCTGGATATTAGCCCTTTGTCAGAAGCAAAAATTTTCTCCGATTCTGTAGGTTGTCTCTTCACTCTGATGATAGTTTCTTTTGCTGTGCAGAAACTCTTTAGTTCAATTTGATCCCATTTGTCAATTTTGGCTTTTGTTGTCATTGCTTTTGGTGTTTTAGTCATGAAGTCTTTGCCCATGCCTATGCCCTGAATGGTACTGCCTAGGTTTTCTTCTAAGGTTTTTATGGCTTTAGGTCTTATGCTTAAATCTTTAATCCATCTTGAGTTAATTTTTGTACAAGGTGTATAAAAGGGGTCTAGTTTCAGTTTTCTGCATATGGCTGGCCAGTTTTCCCAACACCATTTAAAAAATACGGAATTATTTCCCCATTTCTTGTTTTTGTCAGGTTTGTCAAAGATCAGATGGTTGTAGATGTGTGGTGTCATTTCTGGGGCCTCTGTTCTGTTCCATTGGTCTATATATCTATTTTGGTACTGTCTAATATTGACAGTGGGGTGTTAAAGTCTCCCACTATTATTGTGTGGGAGTCTAAGTCTCTTTGTAAGTCTCTGAAGACTTGCTTTATGAATCTGGGTGATCTTGTATTGAGTGCATGTATATTTAGGATAGTTAGCTCTCCTTGTTTCATTGATCCCTTTACCATTATGTAATAACCTTCTTTGTCTTTTTAAAAATTTTTGTTGGTTTAAAGTCTGTTTTATCAGAGTAGGATTGCAATCCCTGTTTTTTTCTGCTTTCCCTTTTCTTGATAAATCTTCCTCCATCCCTTTACTTTATTTATATGTGTCTTTGCATGTGAGATGGGCCTCCTGAATACAGCACACTGATGGGTCTTGACTCTTTATCCAATTTGCCAGTCTGTGTCTTTTAATTGGGGCATTTAGCCCATTTACATTTGAAGTTAATATTGTTAGGTGTGAATTTGATCCTGCCATTATGATGCTAGCTGGTTATTTTGCCTGTTAGTTGATACGGTTACTTCACAGTGTTGATGGTCTTTACAAAGATGGTTTTTCCTCATCTTATGGATTTATCTACCTTTGGTCTTTGATGTTGGTGACCTTCAGACGGGGTTTTTGTGTGGACATCCTTTTTGTTGATGTTGATGTGGTTCCTTTCTGTTTGTTAGTTTTCCTTCTAACAGGCCCCTCTGCTGCAGGTCTACTGGGGTTTGCTGGAGGTCCACTCCAGACCCTGTTTACCTGGGCATCACTAGTGGAGGCTGCAGAACAGCAAAGATTGCTGCCCGTTCCTTCCTCTGGAAGCTTCTTCTTAGAAGGGCATCTGCTAGATGCCAGCGGGAGCTCTCCTGTATGAGGTATCTGTCGACCCCTGCTGGGAGGTGTCTCCCAGTCAGGAGGCACGGGGGTCAGGGACCCACCTGAGGAGCTAGTCTGTCCCTTAGCAGGGTGCAAGCACTGTGCTTGGGGATCTGCTGTTCTCTTCAGAGCTGGCAGGCAGGAATGTTAAAGTCTGCTGAAGCTGTGACCACAGCCACCCTGTCCCCTAGGTGCTCTGTCCAGGGAGATGGGAGTTTTATCTACAAGCCCCTGACTGGGGCTGCTGCCTTTCTTTCAGAGATGCCCTGGACAGAAAGGAGGAATCTAGAGAGGCAGTCTGACTACAGTGGCTTTGCGGCTGCTGTGGGGGGCTCTGCCCAGTTTCAACTTCCCAGAAGCTTTGTTTATACTGTGAGGGGAAAACTGCCTACTCAAGCCACAGCAATGGCAGACAACCCTCCCCACACCAAGCTCGAGCATTCCAGGTCAACTTTAGACTGCTGTGCTGGCAGCAAGAATTTCAAGCCAGTGGATCTTAGCTTGCTGGGCTCTCTGGGGGTGGGATGCACTGAACTAGACCACTTGGCTCCCTGGATTCAGCCCCCTTTCCATGTGAGTGAATGGTTCTGTCTTGCTGGAGTTCCAGGCACCACTGGGGTATGAAAAAAAAAACTCCTGCAGCTAGCTTGGTGTCTGCCCAAATGGCCACCCAGTTTTGCACCAGAAACCCAGGGCCCTGGTGGTGTAGGCACCCAAGAGAATCTCCTGGTCTGTGGGTTGTGAAGACCATGAGAAAAGCATAGTATCTAGGCTGGAGTGCACTGTTCCTAATGGCACAGTCCCTCACGGCTTCCCTTGGCTGGGGAGGGAGTTCCCTGACCCTTTGTGCTTTCCAGGTGAGGGGACACCCCATCATGCTTCTGCTTGCTCTCTGTTGGCTGCACCCCCTGTCTGACCAGTCCCGATGAGATAAACCAGGTACTTCAGTTGTGCAGAACTCACCTACCTTCTGCGTTGATCTCGCTGGAACTGCAGACCGAAGCTGTTCCTATTCAGACATCTTGCCAGCCCCCACCTCCATATTGTTAAAATGACTATACTGCCCAAAGTAATCTACAGATTCAATGCAATTTCTATCAAATTACCAATATAATTCTTCACATAATTAGAAAAACAATCTCCAAATTCATATAGAACCAAAAAAGAGCCAAAATAGCCAAAGCAATCCTAATATTAGATGGTTATAATAACCAAAACAGCATGGCACTAGTAAAAAACAGACTCATAGATCAATGGAACAGACTAGAGAACCTGGAAATAAAGCCATATACCTGCAATCAACTGATCTTTGACAAAATTGACAAAAATATATGTTGGGGAAAGGATATGCTGTTAAATAAATAGTGCTGGGAAAACTGAAGAGCCTTTTGCAGAAGAATGAAACTGAACTCCTATCTCTCACCATATACAAAAATCAATTAAAAATGGATTACAGACTTAAATATAAGACCTGAAACTATAAAAATACTAGAAAAACAACCTAGGAGAAACTCTTCTAAACATTGGCCTAGGCAAAAAATTTATGACTAAGTCTTCAAAAGGAAATGCAACAAAAACAAAAATAGACAAATACAAATGGGACTTAATTAAACTAAAAAGCTTCTGCACAGCAAAAGAAATAATCTTCAAGGTAAACAGACAATTACAGAATAAGAGAAAATAATAGCAAACAATGCATATGACAAAGGGCTAATATCCAGAATCTATGAGGAGCTCAAACAACTCAACAAGAAAAAAACAAACAACCTTATTAAAAAGTAGGCAAAGTGCATGAACAGGCATTTTTCAAAAGAAGACATATACATGGCCATTAAACATATGAAAACACGCTCAACATCACTAATCATCAGAAAAATGCAAATTAAAACCACAATGAGATATCATCACCTGACACTAGTCAGAATGGCCATTATTAAAAAGTCAAAAACAACAGATGTTGATGGAGATGCAGAGAAAAGAGAATGCTTATACACTGCTGGTGGAAATGTAAAATATTACAACCTCTATGAAAAACAGTATGGAGATTTTGAAGAAGTAAATATAGAACTACCATTCAATCCATTAATTCCACTACTGGGTATCTACCCAAAGGAAAAGAAAGCATCATATAAAAAAGATACCTGCACTCATCTGTTTATTGCAACAGTATTTCCAGTAGCAAACTCATGGAATCAACCTAAGTGTCCATCAACAGATGACTGGATAAAACAATGTGGTATGCCATGGAATATTATTCAGCCATAACAAAGAATGAAATCATGTCTTTGCAGCAACATGGATGGAACTGGATACCATTATCCTAAACAGAAAGTCAAAAAACTATGTGTTCTTTCTTATAAGTGGGAGCTAAACAATGGGTACACATGGGCACACAGAGTGGAATAACAGATTTTGGAGGCTCCAAAACTGGAAGGATGGGAGAGGGGTGAGGAAAAAAATACCACCTAATGGGTATAATGTACATTTATTTGGGTGATGGGTACACTAGAAGCCTAGACTTTACTAGTATGCAGTATATTCATGTAACTCTAGGATACTATTTTTTATAAAGTCCTTTATAAAAGTAACACCCAGATAACACTATATTAAATGCATATATGCACATACACACATACATATACATCTATATGTATACATCAACATATATATATATAAATTCACATACACAGACATGACTCAGTAGCTATATTAACAGTCTGAATAACTTGTATATTTTTCACTGAATTGAATATGTATTATTCACATGATTACCATATTTAATCCAGGTTATAAACTGCTTAATGGCCATTCCTGTTTTTAATCACCACTCTCTGGCAGTTAGCATTAATTTGATGTTATTTGTCAGTAAAGGCAATATGAGTGTGGGCTCTGGAGCCACAGTCTTTGGCCTTAAATTTTGGCTCAACCACATGTTAGCTGCTTACCCAGCATGGAAAACTCTTGTACAAAAAGTGAGCAAATTAATTCCACTGCATTACTGGTGGAATAAAGATGGAGTCTATGCCAGTTCTCTGTATGAGTGTTTATGGAAATGAATTAGTACATTGTTGTAAGTTGCCTGATTTAATAGCTTGACCCAACTATAGGACTATACATGGCTGCAGCTGGGACAGAAAGCCTCAGAATTCAGAGATGTCCTCCACAAATGGAACCTTAACTAAGTGTGTGACCCAGTGCCTCAGGAATTCACACCCTGTTGTGGAATTCTGCTGCAACCAATTCATACATGTTTGAAGCCAAAGATTCCATGCACTAAGTGCACCGAGCAGACTGTTACCCAAGTATAAGTCACATTTGGAAGTGTATTCACTATGGCCATCAGTTATTACAGTACATTCCAAAATTAATTTCTTGAGGTGCCCCCTAGTGGTATGAGAGTTAAAAGCAGCTCATCAATTGTCCAAACTCTGCCAAATAACCAAGCTTCGCACCTGGGCATTTTGTAGGTTGCAATTCACAGTCTGATTTAATGGACTTTCAATTCACTAAATTAGGTTCCAAAAGAAAAGCACTGTGATCCTTTAGATTTCTACAGGAATTGAGACTATTGAGGGAGGGATATGTTAGAAACAAAATTAGCAATTGTGCACAATGCTTTACAATTATTATCCCATTCAATTTTTTACATGACATAGATACTATCCTCTCAGCGAAGTTAAGCAACTTTCCTAGCAGTGAAACAGCTAGTAAGTGAGAGTTAGGATAAGAACAAAGGTCTACTTGACTCCAAAGCCTCAGCTCTTGAACACCGTATGACTTCCATGTTCTCAAGGAGTCACAATCAAGTCCACTGGGAAATTCCATTCTACCTCCTTGCTTTAATGCTTCTTCCCTGACTATGCCTCTAATGTTGGCTGAAGTCCTCCACCTCAGGCTCTGTGTGGCTTCTGGATGGAGCTAAAATGCCGGCTTTTGAGGAATAGCTGAGCCAAGGTTTGTAGTCTCTTTTGTCATTCAGTCCTCTGCATCAGTTTTTAAAAATGTGCCCAAGTCCTTACTTAACTGACTAAAACACAAGTTAAATGAACAGTCACTGAGCTTTCTGGATTTACTGAGTCAATGCCTACATGTACTTTATAAACTTCTGCATATGTACAAGTCTTCCAGATCATTTTGAAAAATTATTTCCTTCATATCGCATTACTATCAATGAATAAATAAGGGTTAGCTATTTCCCTACCTAACTCCTTCAGTCAATGTCTTACAAGTTGGATAAACTAGGTAGGATTCAAAACACTTGAAAAACAATGCAGAAGACAACCCTAGGGCTTAGTTTGTGGACTTGTCTGTTTCCCTGGTGATTCCATCGGGTCCTATGACTTTGGTTATCCATCATATGCTGTTAAGTGTCATACATCTCCAGTTCCTCCAGTCACCTACTCACCATCTCCATGTGGATGTCTAACAGGCATCTCGTAATTAGCATGTTCAGAACAAACTCCAGATTCTCCCTCCACAGACTTGCTTCACCCACAATATTCTCCAGATCAGTGTTAAACCAAGCTTAGCCTAAAGCTGCCTTTTTACATATTTAAAGTTCAACTTAAAGGTTTCTCTGTCCATCGTGAACTATAACCTAAATGGAAGTGTAAACAGACTGCAGCCTACTTTTGTGCCAGTCACCGAGTTTTGGCCATCCCAATGTGGCCAACTGTTCAAACTGTGTTCAAATAAGGCAAATGCCAAACTATAACCAATCTGGCTGTTTCTGTACCTCTCTTCTGTTTTCTGAATGTCTCTCGTTTTTCTGTCCATAAATATTCTTCCACTATGTGGCTGTGCTAGTCTCTGAGCCTACTCTGGCTCAGGAGGCTGCCTGATTCGCAAACAGTTCTTTACTCAATTAAACCCTTCTAAATTTAATTTGGCTAAAGTTTTTGTTGTTGTTGTTTTGTTTTTTAATATCAGTGAATGGCAACTCTATCTTTCCAGTTACTCAGGCCAGCATCTTTGAAATCATGCTTGAGTTCTTCCTATACTTCATCTCTACTATCCTGGTGCAAGCCCTGATCATATCTTACTCTAAACATTGCAATAATCTCCCAACTGGTTTGCTGGCAGTCTCTTCTCCAAGCAGTGCCTGAATGGTCCTACTAAATGGTCCTATTAAAATAAAAAGTGGATCAAGTCACTCCTCTGTGCCTAATTTCCTAATGCCTTCCTGTCTCCCTCAGAGCAAATCCAAAGTCTCCTCAAAGAGCCCAGGCACCCTGCTTCCCTTCTGCATTCTACCTTCCTATTCATCACCTCCTGCTCTGGCCTTGGATCCTTCTCCAACCCCACTGGCCTTCTTCCTGTTCCCTGCCCCAGGAACACCATCACTTCAGTGCCTTTACACATGCTGCACCTTGCCTGGCATCCTCACCCCACAGAGCCCAGGACTCACTGTTCACCTCCTTCACATCTTTGTACAAACATTAACTTATCATCACCTCCCTTTTATTCTATTTATCATTGTAGCATCCCCATCTGAGTCCTATCTATCCCCTCTGCCTACTTTATTTTTCTTCATAGAATGGATCCCTTGGAACATGCTTTATCATTTACTTGCTTATTTTATTTACTCTCTATTGTTCCCACTAAGATGTCAGCTCCTTGAGGGTACAGCAGGGATTTCTGTCTGTTTTATTTACTGATGTCTTCCCAGGACCAAATATAGGACCTGACATGTTAGAGGCACTCAGTAAATACTTGTTGACTGGAAGGATAAATGAGTTATATTCCCACTGATGCAGTATGTTGATGTTGTGAACAGAAAATTTTATCTGGCATTTTGAATTATTCTAAGATCGATCTCTTTCACATTCCTATCAAATGTCATTTTTTTTTCGGTTTCTAACCAAAATGGCTAACGACAAGGAAAGTTTTGGGCATTTGATCTAGTGAAAAGTTGCAGACTTCAAGAAATGGCCACCGAGGAAGCCAAGACTTCATATGAATTCTTATCCCCCATCAGCTACCAAGCTATGGTAATGAAAGCATTTTTACTCACTCAGTCCATGTCATCCCTTCTCCATGCAGGCAGAACCTAATCCTAGTGTTCACATCTTTGAGGCCATGTGCTCAGGAAATCACCAGGCCTTATATGACTGGTTTAGTCACCTATTCTCTTGGTGGTAATCATATGAAATGTGAGCAGATGATTTACTTTTTAGTCTAAGTTGAGTGGGCTTTCGAGATGTTTATTTTCATTCTAAAAACATGAATTCTTGGGCCTTATCTCCAGAGATTCTGATTTGGTGGGTCTGAGGAAAGCTTCAAAAATTGTATTTTTAACACCACCCCTAATTTCACATTGAAAAATTCAAAAACAACAACAACAAAAAAACCAAAACCAAAAACAAACACCCTATCAGGCTAATGAAGTAGGGATACTCTTACCCAGATGTCCTATCTGTTAGAAAGCAGAACAAAGGACTCAGTACCTTTGCCAGGCAGTTCCCCAGGAATTTCATGAGATCATCTCTCACTTTCTAATTGAGGGTGCTCACTGTTTTTGAGCCAAAGACTGCTGATTGTGGGAATGCTCCATGCCTCTGCTCTCGCCATCTCTGGCCTCTGAGACCAAGGACCTACAGATATTCCCATAGGCCATGATCACTGACTACTAGGTCACACCCCACAAAGATCAGCTGGCTAGAGGGGCTTTGTTCCTCTGAGGGCTATGTCTTGGTTTCCTCTACTGTTTACTTAGGAACGACGCTAAGATATGCCAAAACCAGATTACTGTCTTGCCTACATCTTCTCATAAGAGATTAATATTTCATTCCACCTCTTGTCTATCAAGACTAGCAGAAATCTGGGTTGGCTAAAGCATGTTTTCACTGTTTAAACACTACAACAACATTTAAATGAGGATACTTCTCTCTTATTCTGCTAACAGTCATGCACTTTGCAGAACAGGTACAACAGGAAGTAGCCCCTGCTGTAAAGCAAGCAGGACCACACCTATGGCTGTTTGAGCTGAAGAATGTAGGAAAATGCTTTCCTTATGCTTTATGAAATGAGTCAACAAAGAAGCCAGGCTTCTCTGGTGTTCTGCAGGTGATTTCAGAGAGGCAACACTGCATGGGGAGTCTGGCTCCAGATTTAGCTTCTAAATTGATTACTGACAATTTTTAAAGAAAAAGGACCTGAGAATTACGTACTAATCTTGGTGTTTACACTTCCCATCAAAGCCACTGACTGTCTGGGGCTCTTTTTCCCCCAAGCACTTCCATAACCCTCAGATATAATCTATACTTTTCATTACTGTTTTCAGGACCATTCACTTATTTATCAGCAAGTATTTCACAAGCCTGGTACTAATTATCAATTGTACTTCTAATTTGGTCATTGAAATAGCAAACACACTTCAATTTTGTCAATTATCAAGTCCAGAAGTTAGTGAGATCCAGACACAGTATTTTATCAATGTGGATAGTTTGTCCATGAGGTAGAAGTATATTTTTCTCTCATTTTTCAAGAAATACTGATTGATGGAAAGGCAAACTTTACTTACTGCCTCAGGCAAATAATTGAGCACCTAAAGATTTGGAATCTATATTTGGAATGTGCATTTTTCTCTCCAGTAAATTCATTTGTGCATTCATCTAACAAATAATTGAGTATCTGATATGTGCCAGGCATGCATCTCTGGGCTAAGGATAGAGCAGTGAACAAGTCAGACCCACTTCTCATGCACACAGAGTCTACATCCTGCTGGGGAGCCAGGCGAAGAACAGGCAGCAAACACATCAATGAAATAATGCCAGGTCAACATGGCTCATCTTGATGGAAATGCAAATCAAAACCACAGTGAGATACCATTTTACTACTTTTAGGACAGTTATTACAAAAAAAAAAATAAAGACATCCTAGAAAATAACAAGTGTTGGAAAAGATGTGAAGAAATTGGAACCCTTATGCATTGCGGTTGGGAATGTAAAATGGTGCATCTGCCATGGAAAACAATATGGAGAGTCTTCAAAAAATTAAACATAGATTTACTATCTGATCCAGCAATTCTACTTCTGAGTATATACCCACAAGAAGTGAAAGCAGAGACTTGAACAAATATTTGTACACCCATGCTCATGAAAGCATTATTCACAATAGCCAAAAGGTGAAAACAGCCCAATATCCATTGATGTCTGAATAGATAAAGCAAATGTGGTGTAGATATACAAAGGAATATTATGCAGCCTTAAAAAGAGGTTCTGACACATGCTATAACGTGAGGATATTATACTACACAGAATAAGACAGACACAAAAAGACAAGTACTGTATTGACATGGTTTGGCTGTGTCTTCACCCAAATCTCATCTTGAAAGGTAGTTCCCATAATCCCCACATGTTGTGGGAGGGACCTGGTGGGTGGTGATTGAATCACGGGAGCAGTTATCCTCAGGCTGTTCTTGTGATAGTAAGTTCTCATGAGATCTGATCGTTTTATAAGAGGCTTCCCCTGCCTTTGCTTGCATTTCTCCTTCCTGCCATCACATGAAGAAGGTGTTTGCTTCCCTTTCCACAAGGATTGTAAGTTTCCTGAGGCCTCCCCAGACATGCTGAAGTGTGAGTCAATAAATTATCCAGTCTCAGGTATGTTTTTAGCAGTGTGAGAACAAACTAATAAACATATGATGCCATTTCTATGAGGTAGCTAGAATAGTCAAACTCATAGAGATAGAAAGTGGAATGGTGGTTGCCAGTGGCTGGAGGAGAGAGCCTTAATGGGTTCAGAGTTTCAGTTTGAGAAGATGAAAAAGTTCTGGAGGTGAATGGTGGTGATGGTTGCACAACAATGTGAATTATTGAATGCCACTGGACTGTACACTTAAAATAGTTAAAATGGCAAATTTTATGTTATGTATATTATGACATAATAAAAGATACCAGAAAGTAAAAAGATGTAAGAAAAATAAAACAGGAAGGTAACTGGTTGCTCTCAGGAATGGAAGGAGGCTACTAATTCCAATTAGGCTTCTAGGAAAGGACCCACTGAGAAGATACTGGCTGAGCTAGGAAGACTTGTGTTTGGAAGAGGTACAATCTATCAAAAGGGGAGAGAAAATTTAAAAATGGAGAGTTTGGGGAACAAATCACTACATCTTGAAAGAATCCTGGCCATCAGTTTATAAGCTTGAGCTTTGCTTTTCATGCGAAGAGGATAGAGAAACCACGATTTCAAAGGCAGTTTCTTGGGATGTTCTAAAATATAATTGAAAAAAGTATTTCATGTTCTCTAGATTCATTCCTCTCCCTAAAGGGAATTTAATGCATAGTAGTTGCATACTGTAAAGACATTGATGATTTAAAACTAAATCATTTGATAAGATCCACCAGAAGCAAAGCCAATATTAAATATAGAATTTCAGAACCATAGCATTTCTGGACTAGAAAGGGCCCTTCATAGTTCTTTAGTCCTCTCCTCTGAAGCCTGATTTCTCTCTACAATGTACCCACCAAGTTGTCACCTGACTTCTAATGAGGCACCTCTAGATGTCAGGATCTCAGAACATTCAGGTTTCCATCCAATGTTGAGATGGCTCTCTCTCTCTCAGTGGAGAGGGAGGGAGGGAGGGGGAGAGAAAAAGAAAGAGAGAGAGAGCGAGAGAGAGAGGGAGGGAGATGGGGGGCTTTGATTATAGATCCACTTTCTGGAAACTTTTACCTGATTCTACTCACCAGGCTAATGTTATGTATCAATTTGATTAGGCTACAGGGTGCCCAGATATTTGGTCAAATGTTATTCTGAGTGTTTCTGTGAGGATGTTTTTGGGTGAGCGTAACATTTATGTCAAGAGATGGAGTAAATCAGACAGCCCTCCATAATGTGGGTGGGTCTCATCCAATCAGTTGAAGGCCTAAGTAGAACAAAAGGCTGACCTTTCCTAGAGTAAAAGAACATTCTCCAGCCTGAGGCTTTTGAACTGGGATATCAGCTCTTCCAGTTCTATAGCAGCTCCCAGCCTTCAGACTGCAAACCTACCACTCTTCCACTTCCTTAAGGCTATGTATAATAGAAAAAATAAGGTAGGTGGGTGAGGGAAGGGAAGGGAAAGAAGATTCAATGAGAATTGCTTAACATACATAATTTGATTTCATCTTCATTTATAGATGTGGAAACAGATTATTGGAGCCTAAGTAGCTTATCCACATAGTTAAGAAGTAATTGAGATGGAATGGAATCCCACTTCTCTGATCCTGAAGCCTCTGGTCTGTCCCTGTACCATATCACAGAGCATACACACTCTGGGCACTTGAAAGAATTTCCAAAATAATATAAGGTGATGGCATGAACATACAAAAGACAGTACCCCAAAGAGAAAAACAAGAGGTAAAAGTATAAAACAAGGACAACTTAAATTTAATAGGAAAGATATTATTAACTTATGTACTTACACCTTGTCTTCCTACAGAATTCAGTAATTTTTATAGTAATGCATTTTTACTGCCAGTAGCAAAATGGGTGGCAAAGGAGGAATAATTACATTTTTTTAGGAGAGCTAAGGGATGAGAAAAATTGAATTGAAAAACTCAATACACAGTTAAAAATCATCTTTAAAGTTTGAGTTATGATGAAAACTGTAAATGCTCAAAAAACAGTAGAGGAAAATAAAAATTTAAAATTAAAATCACATAAATAATCTACAACTCTAAAATAAAGAGGAAAAGAAAATGAAATAAAGAATTCCATTTAGTTTGGACCCTTGAAAAACCATGGTCCAAAACCACACCCCCATTTATATTAAATAATAATGAATGAGGACAAACCTGCTATCCAACAACACTTTAGAATAAAGTCTGACTTCAGCTTTTATCCAGCTATAGGAGTGGAGGTTTCCTATTCACTGAAGAAGCAGTAGTGTGATATCAGGGAAGAATTCAGTTATCACTCACCATGAAACCAACACTGTAGTGAGAAAGTGGGTATTTTGCACATAAAGCATTTCCATGAACCATACATGTATGCACATGGGCACTTGTATGTGCACACACATAGACACACCCACATACAAGGTGATTTTTTCCCCTTCATCCTTGTCAGTGCCCTGTGGTGGTGGCCACTGATCTCTATGTGATCCAAACTCCCACAGGGCGTGGCAATGCATCTGTGCTATGGGACCACCAGATCCACAGCATGCTCCTGGTGAAGGCCTCAGAGCTCCTCCCCTCCCTCTGGAGGCCAAGTGGAGTCCATGTAACAGGCCTGGCATCTCTACCAGGATGGCAAATGAGAGGCTGGGTCTGGGCACATAAAGTGGATTTTCTGCAGGGCTGAGCCAAGTGCTTCCAACCATCCGGCCACATGTTTTTCTATATGGTCCTGGCAGCTAGGGCTTAGGATAGAGCCAGAACTTGGCTTGACTTCTACACTGAAAAGCTTGATAGAATCCTGGGGTGGTGCCATCCCATCATAAAAGAGGTGGTCCCTCAGATGGGCATACCGTTCTCATTTGCCTTGGGAGTCTCTCCAAAGGGAAAAGGAGCTTGAGTAAAAGTGGGTGTGTCCATGTGATCCATGCCAGGGCCTGAGTGGAGCAGGGAAGCAGGGGCAGCTAAGGGAAGGTGGTTGGAAAAGAAAAGTTCTGAGTGACTGGAAGCTGGTGCCAGTTGGAGCTGGAAGACGATGTTCGACCGCCTCCCTCTGCACATGTGTGGCCACCAGGGGATTGCCTGGCTATGTACGTGGCTTCACATCTGTCAGCTAAATCAAAGATGCATAATTGAAGATGCAAAGCGAGAAGCATGACGTGCTTCACAAGGCTCCCCAGAGGTTTTGGATCTGTAATCCAGTGAGGAGATTTTAATGAGATCTGAGCTGAGTGTTCTCATCTGTGGGAGAGAGTCTCACTCCAGCTGTGTTTAAGGATGCAGAAAACACTTTTTTGAAAAATCTGGGCGGTCTTTCTTGACTGGTCACTGCCTGCCCATTTCCCTTGGCACCCTTTGGCCTTTCTCTCAAAGAAATGCTTCTTTTGAAGGTTGGGCAATTTCTGAGCATTAGGTGTTAGGACAAATGAGTTAAATAAAACCAATAACCTGGTACAGTTTCTTAGAAGCAAATTTAAACATTTCTAAATGTTTAATCACAAAAGCAATACATATTCAAGATAAATATTCAAATAATACACAAGGAAGGAAAGTGTGAAATAAAAGTGTAAACAGGACTTTTTGCTCACATTCTGAGAACACTATTTCCCAAACATTCTGTGTTATAGAAATAATACTTTCTTGATTCCAATCCTCATAGACCAATACTTCTGTAAAATACGTTAAAATTAATTACTGAGCTGGGCATGGTGGCTCATGCCTGTAATCCCAGCACTTTGGAAGACTGAGGTAGGCAGATTGCTTGAGCCCAAGGGTTCGAGACCAGCCTGGGCAACATGGCAAAACCCCATCTCTACCAAAAAATACAAAAATCACCGAGGTGTAGTGGCATGTGCCTGTAGTCCCAATTACTCCAGAGGCTGAGGGGGCAGAATTGTTTGAGCCTGGGAGGCCGAGATTGCAGTGAGCCCATATTGTACCACTGCTCTCCAGCCTGAGTGGCAGAGTGAAATCCTGTCTCAAAAAATATAATAATAATAATTACTAAAATAATGACAAAAAAGCACCCAAAGACATATAAAGCACAAACTTGTTAGAAACAATGCAACGTTCAACATATCACACAGTTGGATGCTATGGTAATGTTAAACTACTTTAACATCTCTAAACACTCCCAATTTCTGTGCTTATTGTGAATCATACTGTGGCCACTCATGTTCTTCCAGAAATTAAAAAAAATCCATATGTATCAAATATATGGACACATAGTTTTTATAAACATAATCATATTATACAGGTTAGTCCATAACTTGCCTTTTGTACCTAATTGATATCTTTCTTCTTGACCCTTGAAGATCTATCTCATTCCTTTTTATAGCTGTCTTATAGTTCATTGTATGAAGGTACTACAATATTTTTAAACTAGTCTAAATAATTATGGACATGCAGCTGGTTTCTAGATTCTGCTTACATTCAAAATTTAATGGCATGAGCTCCAGAAATGGACTGGTGTTCATTCTATTAACCTTTTGATGCTGAAATCACCACTAGCACTTGCTAGAATTTCTTCCTTGTGAACAAAAGCAAAATGTTTTGCAGCCCAGTTTCCTTACCTTCAAACCAGCTTATTGAGCACTCTGAGTCACATCACTGCTAAAATGACCAGAAGAAACATTTGTCACCACACATAGCATAAGGCACACCCTTCTCCAGAGGTGAGGGCTGGGTGCCCACTGCAAGAGCATGGAGATTAATTCCTCAAGGGGAGCCTTTGAGTTTTCCTTTAGGTAGCAGAAAAGTGAATATGCAGCAATGAATGCAGACTGGCTCAGGGGCTCCGGAGAGCTGAAAGCACACCGCAACCACTCAGCCAATGGTAAACTCTTACCCTGGTGGCTCAGCTCTCACCAACAGAGCCTGCATGAAGAGGAGGTCAGCCTTCGTGACTAACCTCAGCTTAGTGCCCAATTCCTTTTTTTCAGTGTTTTCCAGAAGTGAACTAGGGCTCTACATGATCTCCACGAGTTTTCATGCTACTGCTGGGGCTTTAAGTGGCTGATTATGGGAGCAGTTAGCTTTGTGTGTGTGAACCACTTCCAGGCAGGCAGGTCTAGTCAAGATGAACCTGAGCGTTTGGCCCCAGCAGTCTCCCTCTGGGCCTAGGGCATGACCCAGGAGAGGGGCGTAGTGTTTCTGAGATTTATATTTCAGATGTCTCCAACAATGCAACCAATTAGTCAGTTCTCCGGGCATGTTTGGAGATACTGGAAATCATTTTGTGTTGAAGGCAAAACTGCTCAAGCAGAAAGATGAGCTTTCTTTTCTATGTTGGGTTAGCCAGGTCAGAAAATAATAAAAAAAAAGAGGAGGTTTTAGGTTTGTACCATGAAATTCATCAACTTGAGTGTTGGTTAACTCAGATGAGAGGAAACAGCAATAATTTCCCTTTGCATTTTCAGTTGAGAAATGATCTCAGACACCCCAAAGGCTGATAGGGACCTGAAAGCCTCTTGTGTGAGAACTAGATGCATCCTGATAGCCAGTGAGGGAATCGAATTCTTTGGTTCTACCAAAACTTCAAGCAGAAACTCCTGAAGCGAGTAGCCTGGGGCAGAGGCATCCAGGTGAACAATCAAGCCTGAGTTCGATCGAGAAAAGATGCATTTCAGCAAAGGCTGATTGAGCTTTGCTTCTGGACCATGCATTATCTATGTCAAAGGAGGCTCCAGAGGGTTTGAGCAACAACCCAGAGACATGTGGGCATTTTCGTTATTCAGCTCATGTTCATTCTGGGCTCTGCATTGAAGCTCTGAGTCCCAGGTATTGCCTAGACTGGGAGAGAACTCAGGCTCAACATTTCATCAGTGACCTGCCAGCCCCTAATGCACAACTTTTGTAGGATTTTTTTTTTTTAAACCCTGCAAAGAGCCCTTTGAGTGCAAACCTGCCCCAGCAGGCCTGCCTTACACATCTCCTTCAGAAATGTTTTCTTTTCCTTCTGAATAGGCTCATTTGAGTGGGCACCCTTTCCGCTCTCAGTGTCTTTTGTGTGAAAGTAAGGTTGCCATCTAAATCTAGGAAAAGCAATCTTGAAATGTGTATCTACCTTCCTTCTGAAAAAGCCAGTAAACCTTTTCTCTGTAAATATTATCTCCATTTCGTAGTTCTCTTACAAGGGACATTTTGTTGTGCTGACATAGAAATGCTTGTTCTTGTCTTCAAATTCCTGATTTTACAAACTATTCACCAGAAAAGCTCGAAACGTTTTGTGTTGCTGAGACAACCCTTGCTTACAAGTGAGCTCTCCTTGGCTGAGACAATCTCATTTATGTCTTGCAGAGGAGAAAACCAAGTCCCCAGAGGGGAAAAGCCAGGATCACAGAATAATTCAGTTAATACCGATAGAAAAAGGTCACCTGTTTCCTCCTCACACGGTAAAGCTCTCATCTCCAGTGCATAGTGACTCAAGCAGTTATAAAAGTAAATTGCTAAGTCTGTCCCTGGGCACATTTTTTCTTATGTCGTCTTCATAATTGAATCAGTGGACATCCTTCCCATGCAAGCTTTCTCTCCGGGTAACTGAGAGAAGAATTTAGCAGTTCACTGGCAGTCGCTGAGGACTTCGCTCCTGGGATGTGCCCAGGAGATGTATGTGGACACTACAGTTCCAGGGGCAGCAGGAACTGACTCCCTTATGATGCAGCCTTCCAGATGCTAGTTTGTTCTGCAACATCACAGACCATGGCAAGGCAAACCCTAATTGCATTTCACAAGGCACAACTAAATAATGAGCTGTGACATTATTACCACATTGATTTATGCAGCTAGGCAGAAGGAAGGAAGGAAGGAAGGAAGGAAGGAAGGAAGGAAGGAAGGAAGGAAGGAAGGAAGGATGGAAGGAAGGAAGGAAGGATGGAAGGAAGGAAGGAAGGAGGGAAGGAAGGAAGGAAGACAGGAAGGCTTCATGATGAAAAACTCTGGAGAAGAGAGACAGGAATTTTTTTCATTGCATTGTCTTAGGTAGGCAAGAAGAAGCTTGGTCCTTACTGACCAAGGCCTCTCAAATTGAGTGTGAGAGAAAAATTAAACACCAGACTTAGTGCCACTCCCTGCATGTCCTGGGAAAGGTCCTGCCAGCTTCACACTGGCACACCCTGAGTTTGTCTACACACACAGATTTTTCTGTCTTGAAACGAATGGCTTAGTCAGAAATATAGGGGAGCAAAATGCTACTGCACACATATTGTAATTTTGAACACTTTTTCACCTCCTTCCAACTCCCTCACCCATGTCTGTATTTATTGATGATATGGAATGCCAGCGTGTGTGTTTAAGGGGAACCCCCAGAAGAGGTCTTTAGCTTCCTCCCAAATAACACACTAAGGGTGGAGGGGAAAAGGGAAGGTAAGAGGTAGGGAGAAAAGATGATCACAAGAAAAGAGAAAGGGGAAAGAAAGGAGAGAGAAAGAAATAAAAAAAGTATTAAGTCGTTTTTGCCTCGTTATTAATTTTCATTCTTGCCAAAGTTGCTTGGCAGATTCTTAGAGGCTGCTGAGCCTGCTCCTTGAAAACCAACTAGATGTCTCGACCAGGATTAAAAGCATCCTTTAATTACAGCCACAGAGATGTTCCTCTTCCCTTTCATCTTGGGCCTCTGAGGAGCTCAGCTCCTGCCCCTTCTCTCCTGAAAGGTTATCCGTGCCACATCACCATTCAGTTTGTGCATCCAAACAGAAGCCTTGGAGCATTTTCTCCTGGCTTAGGTTGGCACGGCTGGCCTGTGGGGTGTGACTCTACTACTCTCCCTGTCCGTCTTTTGTTCTCCTCTTGAGCACTTATCAGATTAGTGGCCTGCTCTGTGCCAGATGTGTCCTTCACGAGAGTATTCACTTCAGGCCACTTCCTTGAAGGGGCTGCACCTGTGCTCCTCTCTCTCAGACGATGTGAACCAGGAAAATATTTGCTCCTTTCTCTCTATAGAGTTGGCTTACTTTAAAGCTGACTTGACTGAGCTGCAGAGACTGCTATAGAGCATTTCAAAATAATTTGTAACAATTACTGAAAGTCAGTTAATCTGCACAAATTTCCAGAGAGGATCATAAACTGCATTTTGTTGATAAAGTAGCCAGTAATCTTAACTGGAGCCAGCTTAAGAGCTCAGTTTGTGAATTATTACACTGATCTCCTGACCTCAGGATATATTTGCATATAAGTAATTTAAGAATTAACATGGGATAGATCTGTAGTGATACAGAATGATATATAAATATATGGACTATTACAGCATTTAGAAAAATTTGATCAAATTATCACATCAACTGTAAAGATATGCATATTGATACACAATAGATTGGCTAATTTTGAGGATACTAGGAGCTAGTTATTCATCTTGTATAGATAATATTTGGGTTTAACTTTAGTTTTGTTCTTCTTTCCTTTTTTCCTTCTTGCTGCCAGATTTCTGCTTATATTAATGCTGAAAAATGGGGATTAGACAAGAGAGAAGAAAATGTATAGCTCAAATCTATTCACTTTTATCTTGTCAAAATCCTTCAAAATGAAGGTAGCCATAAGGGATTCTAGGTAGGTTTCAATCATATGAGTTATATTTGCATATGTGAGCAGGTACCGTGCAGGGATAAACATAGCGAAGGCAACACCACCAATGCTAGTCAGACCTCTTACAGAAATGAGGTGCTAATATAGAATATATCTGTCACTTATTCAGAAAATTATAATAATGATCATATAACTAACAATTCATATTGGGTGCTTATTATCAGGCACTGGGTTAGTTGTTTTATATATATTTTCTCATTGAATTCTCATGATCACCCCAAGGTAGAGTTTCCAAATTTTATTTTTTCACATAAGGATATTGGGCTCAGGAACAGTGCCCAGCAGAGGGGAGAGGCAGCTTGAGGTCATAGTACTGCCTTCTACTGAGATTCCTTTCCTGGCCCAGCCCCCTGTGGAAACTGGTTCTGGGAAAGGCAGCCATGAGATTTGCCTGAAGTCACACAGATAGCAAGAATTTAAAACTAAGTGTGTGACAGCACAATCATGGGGTATTTAAAAGGCTCGTACTTCCCTGAATATTGCAAATTAATCTCAGTTTGAATAACGTGGCTATCACGCATTTAAATCTGGAACTGAATCCTAGTTCAATTCTTAGTTCTGCTACTTAATAGCTGTGTCGCCTTGGGGACATGAATCTCTCTAAGTTTAGTGTCTTCATCTGTAAAATGGGATGTGGTATGTTATATCCAACTCCTTGAGTTGGTATAGGGATTCACTGAGGGAATGTGTGTAAAGAGCTCAAACCTGTGCGTGATGCCAAGCAAGCCCGCAGTAAATGTTAGTATTGGCCTATCTCTCTAGCACAAAGTGGAGTTTAAGAATACGTCATTATCTTGAATTAATCCAACATACTTATTCAGACAATTTAGCAGAAGTAAACCTATTACCAAAAATAGATTAGCATTTTGAGCAGACTTCCAGAACTAGTTGAGAGGCCAGGAGGGTCTATGTCCCTTCTCTTTAAATCTGGATGGGCTCTGTGATTTCCTTGACCAATAGAATATGGAAGAAGTGATGCTGGGCCAATTACTTGGCCCAGGCCTTATGCAACTAGAAGCTTCCAGCTCCTATATTTTGAAATGCTTGTTCTTAGTGTCCTGAATTGCTCAGAAGTCTGACTAATCTGAGGCTGCCATGCTCTAAGGAGCCCAGGATGCATGAAGAGGCCCTGGAGAATGAGACTTCACATGGAGAGAATGATATGCTAAGGATACTGCAGTACCAGACACACAAGTAAAGAGACCACGTTGGAAGTGATCATCTAGCTCCAGCTGCCCCAGTTGACCATGGAGTAAAGGGGAAGCACCCTGCCAAGCCTTTCCCAAATTCCTAACCCTCAAAAGGGTAAACAAAATAATGTGGTTGTTTTAAGCCCCAGTGTTTTGGGGTAGTTTGTTACACAGCAGAGGATGACTGGAAACAGAGGTCCGAAGGAAAAGTACAAGTACTGATGATTTAGTAGATGGGTGCCAGAGAGAGAAGCCAATGTTGTATATCGTGGCTTACTGTTGTGCTTCCAGTCTGCTGTGGTCTGGGAAAACTCAGATTATACTAGAAAAGATGAAAGTTAAAAACAGGAAGAAGGTTCCACACTGTACTGTCTTGATGTTCCTCTGGGTGTCCTTTTCCTCTGCTACCCTCAACATGTATGTTTCAAAGGATCTGTCCCTGGACTTTCTCTTCTCTCCCTTGGGTATTATTTACTCTCTTCACCTTCTGCCCCTCCATACAGATAGCAATATATTCAGGCCTAAGCTTCTAGTTTCAAAATCTATCCTGAGTACAGGTTCCCACCTATCTGGACTGCCCGCTGATACCTCTTGGAATCTGAAACCTAAAATCTCTCTTGCAACACAGAGCCATTTTTCCCACCCATCTTTTGAACTTCTAGGAATGGTCATCAGCTTTGGAGCCTTTTGAGTTGCCAAGTCATTCCCTTCTGAAATCCGTTTTTAACACACCCCTCCCATTTCTCTAGTTCTTGCCTAGACTCCTGCAATAGCCTATAGTTGATTTCTGCACCTTGTTCTCTCTCTCTAAACTATGATCTAAACCAGTGTTTTTCTTACTGTGGTTGCACCCCATCAGCGGGTTATGAAAATCAACTAAAAAATGAAACAAATGCAATAGAATAAGACAGAATACAAAGTGTTCACATTTTATATCTGGGGAAAATATTACTTTGTACAATTTCATTTCAATTAAAAATATATGTTTTAAATATGTTGGTACTAGGTTGCAATGTTAAATGCAGTTCTTACTGTGGGCTGTGATCACAGAAAGGTGGAAAAACACTGATCAGAGGTGCACATTGCCATCAGACTGATGATACTATAGCATAATCCTGATTGGATTTCTCTCCTGCTCAAGTGCCTTTGATGACTACCCACTGCCAACCAAAGGAAGTGACCACTCCCGTGCTGGGTCCTACAATCTTACTGACTTGATCCTAATCCCCTTTTCCAATTTATCTCCTAAATTCATCTCCTTTTGTTTACAAGTTGCAACCCAGAGTGGTTTGCTGGCTGTTCTTCGAACATGCCCCATGCTTTCTGGCCTCTGGGTCTTTGTTTAAGCTGTTCCTTTTGCCCTGGTTTCTCCATGTATCGACTCTCATTTCAGCACCCAAGAGGCAATGTGGCATGGTGGAAAGGGTCAGGCCTTAGGGTTGCCCCAACTAGAAATTGACTCCAAGGTCTGCCACTTACTTTCTGGGCAGGTTATATAATCTAAAGACTGAATTTTCTTATTTCTAAGAAGGGGATGTTAGGATTGGCATGAGGATTACATGAGATAATTTGCATAACACATTCAGCACACTATGTGGCAGCCAGTAGTATCTTATTCAGCCTCCACTGTGGTCAGTGTCTCCAATATACCTAATATTGTGTGATATAATAACATCTATTTTCATGATCATATAGCACCATTATATTGCTATAAGTACAAACAATTATGTCATAATATCAGGCTTGTGGAAAACACTAAAATGCTCTTTTTTTGTCTTACTACAAGCTTTCTAATTTTATTCTACTATATATCCAATGATTCTTATGCTTGTTAACCTTTTAGCAGACTTAAAACTCCTAGATCAGCAAAATTTTTAAAGCTATCTGGGATCTCTCTCAGTACTTAGTAAATTGGCTTTCATATAAGAAGTGCTCAAAAAATTAAATGGAATTGAAAACAGAAATGCTACCACACTGTATACTAGTCAGAGAAAGCGGTTCTACATCTGTGAGTCCTGCATAAATCTATGAAAGTGAATCCCGACTATTTATTCTGATTTTGTTTTAAACTCACTGGATGGCTGCATGTGTACCATGTAAGGTCTCTGCACCCATGAGTATCTCCTCTTAGACTGGAAAATAAACTCGGGCATTACTATTTGCCTTGGAGAGAAGCTAGGAGGATCAAGTCTATAAATTCTGTGTGGTACTTTGGGAAAGCCAATGTAAAAGTAGAAAGCAAGAATCTGAAACTAGTTATTTTAGGGAGAAGGGAACCATCAAATCTTGAAAAGTTGGAATGAATCAAATATACCAAAGATCAAATGTGTAAATCCCAGGCCTGCACTTACTCAATTCTTGTAGTGAATGCTCTTTTCCTCCCAATCCATTATGCTAATACATATGCCACATTTTATGAGGCCAAGGTGAAAATGAATCAGGCTCTATTGTAACTAAGCCTGTTTAGCTGACACATGACACCCAAATGGATTTCTAGCCCAGCAATTCAGGCCCCTGGTATCTGCTGGGAGGTGATGAATAATGAAGTAATCACAAAGGATTGTCTCACCAGCGAGGAGGTGGCAAAACAGGCTTTGGATCTGAAGTTTTAACCCTTTTTGACTGGACATCTGGCCCTGCAAATACTGCTGTGGTTACGCTGTTGTAATCCTGACCCACATCTGGGCCAACTCCCGTGGCACTGTTTCATTGAATTTTGCAGCGCAGAAAAACATGTCACTGCCTGCAGCTCTGTACTCTAAAAATCTTCAGCATTCCAATTGGCTCTTCACATTTCTGTGGCCCTGGAATCACCCACTGGCAACAGCTTTTGCTTACGGGCTTCAGTACACTTGGGCTTTATATTGTAAATAGCAGAGGAGAGGCCCAGGTAGGGGCCTAACTTGTTGACCAAGAGAGGGTGGAAGAAGGGAGCCAGGTGCAGTTTGAGAACAAGAAACCTAGAGAGACACCTAATATCAGTTTCAGTGTCAAAACAAACAAGGTGAGAAGCAATTGTGCCACTTTCTATCAGCCTTAAAACAATAAAGAGAAAACCTGAATTAGTAAGGTGACAAAGACTTGAGTTTGATTACAAATTTAATTATTAAAATTTTTATTAAAGTGATTTCAATGAAACTTTTAAATAATAGCACTGGATTTCTCCATTATTCTGCCCCCATCGTTGTCTTTTCTGACACACACAGGCTTTCTAATTGTGGCTGCGGCATCCCTACTAGGTCTGTAATCCCTCAGGCTGGGGCAATAAGCCACAAATTGCTTTCAGCTGACTGAAAGTTGCTTTTAGACAGACCTGGATCCAAATCTCTCCAGGTTCTGTGACATTAGGCAGGTTACTTAACTGCATAAAACCTTAGCTTCCATGTCTGCAAAGTAAGACGGCAATAGAAGCCATATTATAGGGTTGTTTAGAAGAGAAAATGAGTTAACGCATGGACAAAGCTAGCACAAGGCCTGGTTAAGTACCTGATAAAGGATAGCTACTAGCTTGAGGCCAGGAGTTCAAGATCAGCTTGGGCAACAAAGTGAGACCTCCGTCTCTATCCAAAAAAAAAGGTATAGCTACTGTAACAATTACTTCGAGGTAATTAAAAACTCATGTGCTAGACTGTCTTTATTCTATACTGCCTTCACAAGCAATGTGACGTTGCCTGATGCAATGCCACCTAGTATTGCTGCAGCTGTGGATAAGAGGGACATTGGTGACGTATTATTACTAAAGTGTCAAGGGACAACACAGTCTATTTGGAAGTGTGACCGTGGGGCTCCTCTTTAGATAGTGCAATTCAAGTTTATTTGTCATAGTTTTCTATCTTGGTGCTTTTGAACATTTCTATCCTATTTCCAACAATGACAATTTTTTTTCTCCCTCTGGGAATTGTCAGGGCAGGCATGTTCTCCCTCTCCCTTCAATACTCTCATGAATGGAAGAACTTGTTCTTGAAAGGCATTTCAATAGCTCTTCAAGTATTGTTTTAAAAACTATCAATTTTGAAGGTTGTTCAGAATTTAGAAGATTTTTATGTATCACCATTGGAAAAGGATTTTAAAATACTAGTGATTACAAAACAAATCTAAATTCCTAAAAATCCCTAAAGTCCCATGGAGAATCCATTCTCTTCATAGTATTTTTTCCATATCATACAAATGCTTAACAAGGATGGCAATTTATCTTCACATGGGCCATGTTTACATTTTTCTCCTCCCAAGGGTATATTAGGATTTTTAACTTTCCTTTTTTGCTTAAAGTTCTTTTTAAAATATGTAGACCCATATTTTTCCTACAAAAATAGAATTCATGACAAGAAAACTGAAGATATCTCTTAGAATATGAAACATCAAATGTCACTGAAATTCTTAAATTGTAATGTCATTCCTATTTTTACATTTCTTTAATTAAGATTTCTTATTCTTATACCTCTTTGGAAACTGCCATTATTTTCTACCATAGTTAGTGTTGCATTCTCACAGGGCCTATCGTGGATCCTTGTGTGAAGATGGCATGATCCACATTTCCCATCAAGTCAGAGACTTTGGTGTCTTTGAAAGCAGCAGCCACGTATCTTTAGTGAGCCATCTAGAATCCATCCTTCCCTAATCAACGGGCTCCAGTCCAGACCAAGCTTGAAACCTAAAGAATACCCCTGCTCGCACTATTCACAATAGCAAAGACGTGGAATCAACCTAAGTGTCTATCAGTGGTGGACTGGATAAAGAAAATGTGGTACATATACACCATGGAATATTACACAGCCTTAAAAAAGAACAAAATGATGTCCTTTGCAGCAACATGGATGCAGCTGGGGGCCATTATCCTAAGTGAATTAACACAGGAACAGAAAACCAAATACCACGTGTTCTTACTTATTAAGTGGTAGCTAAACATTTAGTACTCGTAGACATAAAGATGGCAACAATAGACACTGGGGACTTCCAGAGGTGGGAGAGATGAAGGGAGGCAAGGGCTGAAAAACTTTTGGGTGATATGCTCACTACCTGGGTGACAGGATCATTTGTATCCCAAACTTCAGTATCACACAATATGCACATGTAACAAACCTGCACTTGTACCTCCTGAACCTAAAAGTTGAAATTATAAAAGAAAAAAAAAGAATAGTCCCGCTTAGTTTATATCTGTTTCAGAAAGCATTACACTATATATACACAGCATTTGTTGTTGATTATTTGTGATTTCTGGTGATTTCTATAAAACGTTAGACATCAGGCTCTTGGTGAGGCATATAATCCCCTATTATAACTGTTTCTATGAGGAAATCAGACTTGACTTATGTCTTTCTTACTTAGGTTACCTTTACTGGGAGTGTAGGAAGATTTGGAGACTGCCTGGATTTCATTTTGCCATATATAATTATGTTATGTGTATAATCAGTCTTAAAAACTTGTTGGCCATATTCTATTACTCTTATAGCCTTCTTGACTTTCTACATATCTATTTTATTTAGATGTTGTTTAACTTATACTCTGATGTCCACCTTATGCTTACATGTAATACTAGTGCACTTCTCTTCCTTATCAAGGAAGTGTAAATATAAAGGTCTTTCTTTGGAATCAGATCTAAGATGCTGCATTCTGACTCCATAGTAGAGTAAATGATATGTCAACATCCCACTGTGATAAACAAGAGGTGAAGATGTAGGTTTTCAAGAATAATCTCTTGTTAGATCAACTTTGGTTATCTGACAGCCCATCTGGTGTTTGGCCTAGCTGTAATACTTAAATCTTTAATATGCTTTTAAGGAATTATTGCCTAATATTTCCCTTAATTTTTAAACCTCAGTATTCTTCAAGTACTGTATGAGTCTTACAAAAACAGAAACACTACAACTAAAATAAAAAAGAAAAAATACAAAATAAATCACTGATTTAATCTTATTTTTGGAAATGTCATTTTTGGATGATAGCCAAGAATAGATTTTTTTTTTTGGTGGCACTTACGAATGCAAAGTACAACTCCTTCCATTGTTATCATAACAAAGATCACTTACTTTGAATGGCTCAAGACATGTAAACACAGCTGGTCCAATAGCTTGAGTGGCAATGAAACACAGTGACACAGAAGAGATGAGATGGGTTCAAGGGTGATGCAAGGAGTCAGACGTTCTCGTGCAAAAAGTCCAGAGGCCAGTTTGTCTTCTCCTGACTATGAGGACAAACTTGAACTCTCTAGAGAAGAGTTTTCCCTTGCTAAACTATATAGTTTTAGAACTATATATAGTTTATTAGATTTCCCAGACAAGCAAAATTTCAAAACATTTGGGGGACCTATATAAAGTTGCCAGCTTTTAATCTTGTCAAGCAAGAAACATAAAAAACAAAACCACTATCTCCATCATTTTATTAAAAAGGACATTTTAACATAAAAAAATTAAGGAATAGCCCTTTAAATTGAATACATCTGAGATTTACAAAAAAAACTGCATCTTCTCATTTTGTCCTGTACCAAAGAACACTTTGTTACACAGACTCTGGTGTCTGGGCTCATGGGCCTCATCCGTGTCTGATAAGTGCTGATGACAAGAGCAGAGGTCTGAGCTTGCAAGCAGCTTAAGGTAGGTCATGCCGTGTTCCTTGGGGCCAACCAACAGGAAATTCTGCCAAACCCTAAGATTTCACATTCCTAGAATGTGCCACTTCACAGCCACAGCTGGGCCACAGAGCACTGCTTACAGGCCATATGGACTCCGTCAGGAGCAAGTCTTGCCCCAAGAGTTTTCATAGGAAGTGAAAAGGAGAGCTCTTGTAGCCTGGTGCTCAGCAGCCATATTTCAAGTGTAGCAGAAGCAAAATAAATTTAAAATCTCATCCAGATCTTTCAAAGTACATGTTTGTAAATCCTTGGTATCTGCAAGGGCTAAATCCTGAGACATAAAAAAAAAAAAATCTCCAAATCTGTGAATATGGAGATATTTGCAAAGGCTTCTGGCTTTTTCCAAGAATGATTTCTTTTGAAATATAGGCATTTCCAAAGTCTGTATCTTCCCACACCAAGCCAATGTTTTTGAAAGATTTATTCATGTTTTATCTTTCATAGGATGACTATTTTTCTTTTTCATAGAAATCAAATTTTTAATCACCCTAAGAATTAGTGCTTATGTGAGGAGTAGAGAACAACAAAAACAATCTGATTGGAGAGGGATGCTGGGTGGCTGACTAGGGTAACACACTGGCTCCTCAATCACTCCCTAACACTAGCTTCAAAGTACATATGATTCAAATTTGAACCTCAGCAAAACTGCCAATTAACACATCACAAACCTTCATGGTCGATTGCAAATATTCAAAACCTAGAGTGTTAAATCTGTGAATACCAAGGGTCTCCTGCATAGTTCTCTGGCAGTTCAGTGTTACATAATTTGGGGTGAGAAACCCAGGTTGCTGTTGGAAATGGTAACCATCAATAACTACATCTTCTTTTGTTGTAATTCTAAGCACAGTAAAATAAAAGCATAATATATTTTCAAAAACAAACATGCCAATTGCCTATATAAATTGCCTTGTTTTCACTATGAACTGGCATGGTGATAAATAGATATTATGAATTAAGAAATTGGGAGACTGCTGAACACTGTTCAGAAGAAAAAGATGGCTAAAGTTCTCTTTTTTGCTGCAGTACTATGCTAAAGAAAAAATATCTCACATTTACCAGCATTCTTGAGGATTTCATGTTCTTTCAAAGTAAACTTAAAATACTTTGCCTGGTTGCATGCATGATGACAGATTTTGAGAAGGAAAAAAATCAGCTACCAGCCACTGGGTGGCTAAACAGCAGTGTGGAATGTTGTGTCTTCTCAGCTGTGAGTGATGAGTCATTCCCGCCAGACACTGCTGTGATACAGGCCTGCCATCGAAGGGATCTCACATTGCCAAAGCCATATCAATTAACATTAATCTGGGAGGACCCTAAAGCCAATAACTGATAAGCCACAAATAGAATAGGTGATGGAGAAAGAGTCTGTGCTTGTCTTATCCTCAAATTTCTTTGATCTCAGAGGGAATATGTTCAAAAGTTTAAAGAGTAAAAACAACACATATCTAATTGAGTATTTACTTGAAATCTAGAACTGTGTTTTGAATAAGTTATAAAAGAAGAAAACCAAATGATCCTTCTTCTAAAAGAGCTCAAAATCTTGTTGTGTTGACAAAAAGCAGCATACTAAAAGCAAATATAATCATAACATTTCCTGAGTTACTATTTACTAACTCACCAGAGGCCCACCACTGCAGTTTTGCTTAATCCTCATGATAACCTTATGTGGAGAGTTCTCATGTTGTCAAGAGGATTGAGATGAGGAGACAGAGGCTTAGAGAAGCTAAATAACTTACCCAGCCAGGTCTCTCTGACTCCAAAGCACACGCTCCTACCTCTTACATCATCCATTATAGATACATCCATCTATCCATAACAGTGGGGGAAAGCAGAATTGCAACAAGGTGATGGTTCAAAGGTATTCACTGATGCTTTTTGTAATGAATACACATGAGCTATGTTATATGCCCATCTGATGGACATTTATAGATCTCTTGAGTTAATATGTCTACTTCTGCTGAGCAGATGAGAGGAATTTCCAGATGCCAGCTCCAATGCCACACTCCTTCCTCTATGGAGGGAACTTCTAGGAGTGCTTTCTTTGTACTCCCCCAGTAGCATGCCCCCTTTTGCTATTTATATAGTGATTTATGTAGTTGTTATAATTCTTTACTAGACTGCAAGCTCTTGTACAAAAAGGATTTGGTTGCTGTCTTAATATTTAGAAAGTGTTTTATGTATAATAGAAACTCAACATTTATAAATGCTAGTGGTCTAATCAATTACTCAGCAGGTATGGGAAGTAGTCACCTAACATGTGCTCTTGGTTTCTTTGATTATATTGTAAGTTTCTACAAATTGCTTCAGCTTATGTGTTAGCAGATATTCCACGTGGCATTGCAGAAACTATTCAAAAAGTTTATTTCTCAGTACTTTTCCTGAGATTACTTCTGGAAAAGCCAGTACGAGGAAGAGAACTGATAGATTGTTAGGTAGATTTTGAATATATTCTGGACTCCAAATTCTAAGATAAACAGAAGGCTTTATATCCATCTTATTTACACAGGTTGAGTTTAGAGACTTTTTTTTTTTTTTTTTTTTGAGACAGGGTCTCACTCTGTTGCCCAGGCTGGAGTGCAGTAGCATGATCAAGGCTCACTGCAGCCTCAACCTCCTGGGCTCAAGGATTCTCCCCTTCAGCCTCCTGAGTAGCTGGGATCACAGGCATGAGCCACCACACCCAGCTGATCTTTTTTTTTTTTTTTTTTTTTTTTTTGTAGAGATGAGGTCTTGCTATATTTTCCAGGCTGTAGAGATGAGGTCTTGCTATATTGCCTAGGCTTTGTTTTTCTTTTTAAATGAAAAACAAAGAGGTATGATAAGAACTTAGGATAAAGTTTCTCAATTGCCATGTTACTGGGTTTTTGGGCATCTAGTGAGTGTTATGAAAATAGTGGACGCAGCAGCAATTACTCGATTTCTTACCTTAGCAATATATATTGTGCTGTGTCAACTCTCTTGTCATTTTATTTACACAAACTGGTACAAATTAAAGCAAAAAGCTAATGTTTCTATTTTAGAAATAACTACAATTTAAAATATTTTAATAAAAGTCTAACAACTTTTGAATTAATTCCAGTGGTACTTACATACAATATAATCTTAATCATTTTTATAGCATAATAAATGGATAAGTATAACAACAGTAATCACAGACTCATTCTTATCATTCATGAGATGGTATATTCCCTTCACTCAATAGTTGCATTTGGAGCATTCTGTAATTGCTTATTTCCAAAGAACTGTTTGAGTAGAAGTTAGCCCCATAGGCCTTATAAAAAGAGGTATGTTCTCTTTACTGAAAGGGCGAGTGCTTGCCACTCAGGAAATCAATACAGAAAAGGGGAAGAGTAGGAACTCAGTCTCATATTTAAGCTTGGTTCCCAGAATATTTAGATCGATTTACTCCTAGGAGCTACACATAATAAGAAGCACCTAAAGTAACTGGGGAAGCGAAGTTTGTACAGCCCTCCAGAAAAAATCTTTTCCCAGCTAATTTATATAATTTTACAAATTGACAAATATTTAAGGGCTTCCCAAATCAAACACAGTCAACTCTGATTATGGAAAAAGAAGCACTGATTTGAGCATTGGGCTGCCTGGAGGAAGGGATCTGCTGAGCATGGGGTCTTTCACTGCTAAAGTCCCTGGCACAGACATCAAGTGGAAGACTTGGAAGACTAGATGGGTATAAAATCCAATCTCCCAATGAAAGAATAAGAACCTTTCATAGTTTATAACACAGCAACCAACAGATAACCTATTTTCCTGTCCCGAAATAGAGGGACGCTCACTCTACTTTCTCCCGGTGTTAAAGGCTGTGAGTGACCTTCGTGCCAGTTGCCTACATTTAATGAGGATTTAAGTTCCTCCACTTTGCACTCATCAGTACTAGCCATCATATTTAACAGGTGCCCTACTGCCACCCAAACACCCTAGCCTAATACTTCCTTGACCTCTTAATTTCAAAATTCTGTACCACCACCTCATTTTTGTAACCTGTTCCCAAGGCCTGGACATTGCATCACCTGGAACTGAGATATCTGGAGACACTAAGGGTCACCACCTCATTTTTCTATCCTTGCCCTACCACTTTCACTGCCTTGGTTCAATAATACCTGCTTTTCAACCTCATCCACACTTTCTCATTTAATCTCTCCCACTAATTCCAGTCTATTGGAACTTCTCTTAGAAGAAGATAATTCCTCTTTCTGTACTCTTGGTACATTTTTTTTTTTCACAACCGCACTCAATTCATCACTTCTTGAAACTTCCCACCAATTGCTTTCTTTGTTCCTATAATCACTGGGGAATGTCACATACCCTGAAGATTGGTGCCTCCACAACTGTAGGGTGCCCTATTGTCATCTGGAAGCACAGTGACTCTTGACAGTCCTGCTATGACTTCCTGGTCCTGTCTCTTCCATTCTTCCAGGTGCTATTTGCAACCTTCACACCACTTTTCTTAAGTACCCTCTTTATTTTCAGCAGATAATATTGCCTTCTATTTCACAGAGTAAATAGTGATTATTGGAAGGATATCTGTCAACATGCAGCTCCCCACCTTCAAATCTATTTACATTTACACGTCCTGTCACAGAGAATTAGAGATACCGCCTCTGCTGAAATTAAAATGTCTTTCTCTACTGACTTTGTTGGCTCATGCTTCCTGAGAGGTCTTGATCTGTCATTTCTCACATAAAACCTATCCTAAGGCCCGCTGCAGGGGCTCACACCTGTAATCCCAGCACTTTGGGAGGTTGAGGCAGGTGGATCATGAGGTCAGGAGATTGACACCATTGTAGCCAACATGGTAAAACCCCATCTCTACTAAAAGTACAAAAATGAGCTGGGTGTGGCTGTGCATGCCTGTAGTCTCAGACACTTGGGAGGCTGAGGCAGGAGAATTGCTTGAACCCGGGAGGCAGAGGTTGCAGTGAGCCAAGATCACGCTACTGCACTCCAGCCTGGGTGACAGAGTGAGACTCGGTCTCAAAACAAACAAACAAACAAACAAACAACCTTGCTTAAGTCATCTCATCTTAAAGAAAAAATGCAAAAACAAAAACCAAAACTGCTCTCTGTAATGGGTTAAATAGTAGCCCTAACAAGATATGTTCAAGTCCAAACCTCTGGTATCTATGGATGTGAGCTTATTTGAAAACAGGTCTTTGTAGATGTAATTATGTTAAGAATCTCAAAATGAGATCATCCTGGATTATACTGGGCCCTAAATCTGGTGCTGGGTATTCCTACAGAGGACAGAAAATGAGGAGATACTCCAAGAAACACAGAGGACAAAGCCATGTGAAGATGGAGGCAGAGCTGGAATTATGCTGTCATTAGCTAAGGAGTGGCAAGGACTGCCAGAAGACACCTGAAGGGGCATGGGGTGGTTTCTCTTTCAAAAGTCCAGAAGGAACCAACCCTGAAGACATCTCAGTTTTGGACTTCTGGTTCCCAGAACTGTGAGAGAATGAACTTCTGTTGTTTTAAGCCATGGGATTTGTGGTAACCTGTTACAGCAGTCCTAGGAAATGAGTATATCCCCATTCCATAAGCCTCTTTACTTACTAATGATTTTGTTCTGTTTAGTTCCCTTCCATGAGAAGAATCTGTACTCATACTGTCTCCCATCCTGACTGTAACACTGGAAGTGCCCCTCAAAGCTATTATATTTCAATTGCCATGTCTAATGAGAACTCTCATTTCTTACCTCCCTGAGTTCTCTGCTGTGTACCACACTACTGATCCCTCACAGCTATCTTCTCCTTCGCTCCTCAGGATACCCCCTTCCCTGGGCTACCTCCTACCTCTTTGGTTACTCCTTTAAGATCCCTTCAGGGGACTCTCTTCCTTCTTGTCTTAATTGCAGCATACCCAGGCTTCTTCCTTGACTCTCTTCTTCAAGGCATTTTGACTTCATCTTCTACATGTATCTCACGTCAAATCTTTCCTCCCCACCCCTGCAATCCTGCAGTCAGAAGGGGATGGTGAGTAGAAAGACCAACACCTACAAATGTCTCTGAGCTTCAGCTTCCTCTTCTATGCTATTAATATAACAAGACCACAGCCAGGTGTGGTTGCTCACACCTGTAATCCCAGCACTTTGGGAGGCTGAGGCAGGCAGATTAGGAGGTCAGGAGATTGCGACCATCCTGGCCAACATGCTGAAACCCCATCTCTTCTAAAATACAAATAATTAGCCAGGTGTGGTAGTGAGTGCCTATAGTCCCAGCTACTTGGGAGGCTGAGGCAGGGGAATTGCTTGAACCCAAGAGGCGGAGGTTGCAGTGAGCTGAGATCGCATCACTGCACTCCAATTTGGCGACAGAGCAAGACTCCATCTCAAAAACAAACAGAAACAAAACAAACAAATAATCGAACAACAACAACAACAAAACAAGACCACCAACCTATAGGATAGCACCAAAAAATGAATGAGCTATCACATGAGAAATATGTAGAACAGCAACTATTCAGTGGGTACTCAACATGTATTCCCACTTTCATCTCCTTAGTTTAAGGGTTCATTCATTAATTCACTTCTAAAATATTGAGCACTACTATGAACAAGCCTGTTGTAGGTACACTAGCACACAGGAAGCGTACATTCTAGGAAAGAAAAAGAAAATGAACACATGAATACTGAAGAACATTTCAGGCAGTGATGGTTTCTATAAAGGAAACAAAATAGCCTGCTGTATTATAAAATGATCAGGAAGGATGTGTACCATAGGGTGACCAGGGAATCTCTTTCTAAAAGGTGACATTCGAGCTGAAAATTAAATGATGAGACAGTAGCCCTGCAGAGAGTTTGGAGAAAGAACATTCTAGACAGAGGGAACTGCAAGTGCAAAGGAATGAGGTAGAACTGAGTTTTGTTGAGAACAGAAAGGAGATCAGTGCCTCAAGACTATAGCGGGCAGGGAAAGGCTGAAATCTTTCATGTAGATGGTCGAATTGCTTCTAAAAGGAACTGCCCTTGTAGGTCTCTTTTCACTTCAAATCCTTCCTATTGTTGCCAGAGTGATCATATTGAAAGAATAAGGATAGGTGGCATTTTGGAGCATATCAAATGTACCAGACACTATGTGCTTTGTACATATCAACTAATTTGATCACATCACAGCAACCCCTTGAGGTAGGTATTTTTAATCCATATCTTCATTTAACAGACGAGAAAATGAGACCCAAAGAGATAAAGTAACTTTCATGGATCCTAAAGACAGTAAGTGATGGAGCTGGGATTTGAACCTAAGAAGTGGGGTTTGCATATAAATCTGAAATGTGTCACTCTCCTGCCTTAAATTCCTCAGTGGCTCCCTGGGACTTCTGGGATTAGAGTGTGAGCTATTTTATCATCTGCTCCTGTCTTTCTCACTTTCTACTTTTGATTCCTGCCCCCCATCCCTGCCATATAGCATATCCTCTGAACACATGAGGTCACTTGCTGTCCAAGAACATGCCATGTTCTCTCATAAACAACGGATTTGCATATGTTGTTCCCACTGCCCAGAACACACCCTTACTCCTCTTCTTGCCTGGCTACTTCTACTATTTAGTAAAGCCTCAGCTCAGGTATCATCTCCTCCTTAACACTTCACCCACCTTTCACCCTGTGGACCACATCCACCATAGCACTTATCATCAATTCATTTATCTTCCCTTTGACTGGATTGGGAATGGCTTAATGGTGAACACCTTTACATTTACATTTTTATCTGCAATGGATTGAATGTTTGTGTCCCCCAATAATTCACACATTGAAATCCTCACTCCCCAGGTAATCAAAGTAGAAGGTGGGGACTTTGGGAGGTAAACAGATCATGAGAGTGGAACCCTTATGAATGGGATTAGTGCTCTTTTAAAAGGGACCCAGAGGACTCCCTTGCTTCTTCTGCCATATGAAGACACAGCCAGATGTTGACAGTTGCAGCCTGGAAGGGGGCCCTCATGAGAACCAGACCAGGCTGGCATCCTGATCTCAAACTTCAGCCTCCAGAACTGTTAGAAAATACATTTCTGTTACTTAAGCCACCCAGTATGGGATATTTTGTCATGGCATCCTGAGTAGACTAAGATACATACACCATCAATTTGATAGTCACACTCACTTGATAAAACAGGTAACCCCATTTTCAGAAGGAGAAATAAAAGCTTAGAGAGAACAACGTGCCTTTTGGTCATATGGCAATAAATGGTATAGCTATGATTTAAACCTGGATTATCTGAACCCAGTACCCAGAAGCAAGAAAAGTGAAAGTGTCTGTCTTTTAAGACCTTATAAGACTAGTTTTAGGGGCAAGACTAAATCCTCGAAACGAGACTGTATAGGCAATGTCTAAGTCCTTCCCTTAACTTCCAGTTCTGTGCTTCTGATGGCCCCGGGGCCATGTTCACTTTGATTTCTATTTCCTCCTCCAACTCAATCCAACATTCCCTCTCTCCCAGAAGCTTTCTTTGCTCTCAGATGCTACCATCTCTTCCTTTGTCACTCTGTGGGATCATATAGCTGATTCATTTATATATTATATCACTTCATCCCTGTTTCCCTGTCCCCCATCCCTCCCCACTTAGGTCCTTTAATTTCTCCCTTCCTGACAGTCCTTCATTAGGCCCCTCATCTCCATTCCCCAAGCACTTGCACCCAGTGGAGCCCATATGCCTCACTCTTGGGTTTCTGTGAAAGTCTCCAAACCTGTAGCTCTGCATTTAGCTCCATCTAATCAAGCTCTTAATCAAAACTGAGTTCCATTGAGAACAACCCCATTGTCCTATGTGGGGTTAAGTTTAGTTCTCATTGAGAATCCAATAGCATGGAGGGCAAGGACTGTGCTCTAACATTTCTTTCATAACTTCTGATAGTGATTCTAACCCCTTCTCCCTCATGCCAAGAACTCTTTTGAGAATCTAATGAAGACTATACACCCTCTACAGAAAAACACATGTATACACAAAAACTGGTTGATAGCTTTCTAGCCCTAGAGGAACTTTGAACTCTAAGTTAAGATCTCTGCTGTCTGAGCACTCATCTGAGGCTTGACTTTCAGTATATGTGCACCCTACTCCCTACTCTCCAACCCTAGTGATTATAACTGAAAAGCTCCTCTGTTTATCAGGGAAAAGAAGGACAGAAATCATCTGGCAAGATTCAATTAAGTTAGGACTTGATGTTGACTTTAAGGTATGGGTAAGAATGTATAGGTAGAGGAGAAACAAGGATTTTAAAGGCAGGAGGAAAAGCATAAATAAAGGCTTGGGGGTAGAGATGTAGAGGACATCAAGGTGACTAGCTTAAGGAGATATAAGAGCATATCTCCTTTATAAATATAAGAAAAGGATGTAGAAAGGTAGTGTCAAATCTGAATTGGTACAGAGGACAATAAAGAGCCTGCATATGTTTCTGAGCAGAGGAAAGCCATGATGAAAGTCATTTCAGACAAGTGAACACAGAACAGAGAAGAAAGAGAGAAACAGAGCAGAAAGGCTGGCTCAAGGGCTATCAAGTGGCAGTCAGAATGGAGAGGCAGTGAATAACTGGAGGAATGTTTTTTAAAAAGACCAGGATTTTGTGATGTATGAATTAGGGGATCTAAGGTGGAAAAGAGCCTGCAAGATGAGAGGACCAGTGAAGCAGGGGGAAAAACCATTGGTGATATCCTGCTCACAAGGATGGTGTGCTGTACACCAGCCTAAAACCAAGCACAGTCATTCCTTTTATCTACTTACAGTCTAAACCAGACACCAATGTACATATCCAACATGCTTCCCAGAGAACTTGCAGACCATACCAAATTCTATTGAGTGAAATCAATGCATGTGTAATGTCTCCAGGATGTACATCAAAATGCCCACATTGAAAACATATCAGACAATCATCTCAGTTAGCATATGGTGCTCAGTACAGAATCTGTTCTTAATGCAACAGCATCTAATCATTAGTCATGTTTTCATTGTGTTTCCTAAAGCATTGTCATCAATAGAAGCATTAATAATGCCCACTAGCATTTCTATTGGCTTCACATAGCTTCACTTCATTTGCTAATGAAGTGCTCAGGGTTTCTGATCTTGGCACCATTGAAAGGTGCACACTTGCAATTAAGATGCTCTCACAGAAGAGTCAGGCATCACAAAACTTTGAGTAGGCCCAAAAGTGTGGTTAAGCAACAGCAGTAGCAGCACTGCCCACCCATGTTCCCCACACACACGAAAAGTGTACTCCAGGGCCATTCTGCGTGCCTCATAACAGTCGTGGCAATAAAATGATTAGGTAACTTTCTTGATTCTGGGATGATGTAAACTATTGCAGTGACTGAAACATTTCCCATTGTGCTCAACCATTTCAAGTTAAATTGGGCATAAACTTAGATCCTGGGTGGAGTAGGAGAGGAGATCAATTCACCATCACTTTTTTAGCTAAAATAATCAGTTCTAATTGCCCGGAGGAAGACCAGATTCACTAAAGATACATTCAAACCACAGGTGGGGTGAGGAGGTGGCCTTATCATTTACTCTCATTTTATCGGTTAGAATGGAAGCCCAAGAACACTGCAGAATAGCCCTAGGCTGAAGTCAGTTTAAATTTTTCCCCAGCTTTATTGAGGTATGATTGACAAAAATTGTATATAGTTAAGGTGTACAACGTGATGATTTGATACAGGTATGTGTGTGTGTGTGTGTGTGTGTGTGTGTATCTGCATATATATATTTGATACAGATATACACACACACATATACACACACATATTCTTATATATATAAAAATATTATCCAGCCTTTTAAAAGAAAGAAGGAATGTATATGTATACACACACAGACACACACACACACACATACTACAATTTGTGATCTGATTATTTTCTAGAGTGATATGTGTTGATTCGTTTATCTTCCTCTTTTGTGTATCTACTATAGTTTTTTGATTGTGGTTACCATTGGGCTTATACCAAACATCTTATAGTTATAACCATATTAGTCATTTTAAGTTGATAGCAACTTAAATTTTATCACATACAAAATGTCTATACGTTAACTTCTCTACACACACAGTTTAAGTTTTTAATGTCACAATTTATCTCCTTTTTATTGTGTATCCATTAACAAGTAATTGTAGTTATAGTTACTTTTATCACTTTTGTCTTTTAACCTTTATACTAGAGTTAAAAGTAAGTTATGCATCACCATTACAGTACTGGAGTATTTTGAATTTGACTACATATTTACCTTTACCCATGATCTTATACGTTCATATGTTTTCATGTTACTAATTAGCATCCTTTTATTTAATCTTGAAGATTAAATAAAACTCCTTTTAGCATTTCTGGTGAGACAGATTGGGTGGTGATGAACTTTTTTGGCTTTTGTTTGGGAAAGTTTTTATTTCTTCTTCATTTCTAAAGAATAGCTTTGTCAGGTAAGTCTTGGTTGGCAGCTTTTTCTTTCAGCATTTTGACTACATCATCCCACTCTCCCCTGGCCTGCAAGGTTTCTGCTGAGAAATCTTTTAAAAGTCTAATGAGGGTTCCATTGTATTTGACAAATCTCTTTACTTTTGTAGTATTCAAAATCCCCTGCCTTTGATTTTTAATAATTTGATTCTAATGTGTGCTGGTAAAGTCCTCTTTGGGTTGAACCTATTTTGGAATTTTTGAGCCTCCTATACCTGAATATCTACATCTCTCCCAATATTTGGGAAGTTATTAGCCATTACTTCTTTAAATACACTTCTACTCCTTTCTCTTTCTCTTCCCCCTTTGAGGCTCTCATCACCTGCATATTATTTCTCTTGATGGTGCCCCTTAAATACTGTAAAATTTCTTTTCTTGTTTTCTGTTCTTTTTCTTTCTTTCTCCTTCCTTTCTTCCTTCTTTTTCTTTTTCTTTCTTTTCTTTCTTTCTTCGTTCTTTCTCTTTCTTTCTCTCTCTCTCTCTCTCTATCTTTCTTCTTTCTTTTTTCTTTTTCTTTCTTTCTTTCTTTGAGACAGGGTCTCACTAGGCTGCCCATGCTGGTCTCTAAACTCCTTGGGTCAAGTGATACTCCTGCCTCAGCTTCCCAAAGTGCTGGGACTATAGGCATGAGCCACCATGCCCAGCTAAATCCTGTAAACTTTCTTCAATCCATTTTATTCATTTTTCTTTCTTCTCTTCCAAACAGATAATTTCAAATGGTCTGTCTTTGAGTTCACAGACTTTTTCTTTTGCTTGATCAAGTTTGCTGTTGAAGCTCTCTATTTTATTTTTCATTTCATTTAACATATTGTTCACCTCCAAAATTTCTGGTCTTTTAAATTTGTATTTCTTACTGAACATTTTGCTCATGTAATTTTCCTGATTCTGTTGCATTTTATTTTTATTTTGTTTTATAGAGATGGGGTCTCACTCTGTTGCATAGGCTGGAGGGCAATGACATGACCTTGGCTCACTGTGGTCTCAAACTCCTGGGCTCAAGTACTCCTTCCACCTTAGCCTTCTGAGTAGCTACTGCTACAGGTGTGTACCACCATGTCCAGCTAAGTTTTAAATATTTTTTTATAGAGATAGGTCTTGCTATATTGTCCAGGCTGGTCTCAAACTTCTAGCATTGCATGGT
This sequence comes from Cacajao melanocephalus, assembly GCA_963573385.1. Taxonomy (NCBI): domain Eukaryota; kingdom Metazoa; phylum Chordata; class Mammalia; order Primates; family Pitheciidae; genus Cacajao; species Cacajao melanocephalus. The sequence goes on from CAUYLG010043538.1 coordinate 39,783, forward strand.
TTATCTGTATTCTCTCATAGCTTGTTGAGCTTCCTTAAAACAATTATTTTTTAATTATTTCCCAGGCAATCTGTAAAACCCCATTTCTTTGGGGCCAGTGACTAGAAAATTATTCTGTTTCCTTGGTAGTGTCATATTCCCTTGGATTGTTTTGTTTCTTGAAGCCTGGTATTGCCGTCTTTGCATCTGAGGATGCGGTCACTGCCTCAAGCCTTTAATAACTGAATTTATGAAAGAAACACCCTTACTAGTCAGCCTAGCTAGGGATTCTGAAGCTTTCTCAGACCTTTTCTATGGATGTACCCTGTTCCATCTCTCTTGTTTCTTTTTGTTAGGGGAAGTTCTTAAGATTGCATGCCTTTCCTTGATCCTGCAAAGCCATGTCCAGTGCTGAGAGTCTTTCATAGGTTTTCCCTAGCGTGGTGCCCTGATATGGTCAAGACTATGTGCCTTATTTCAATCCTACAGAGTTGAATTAGCTGATTGTGTGTGCCTGCAAGTCATCTGCAAATGCTCTCACTATCCTGGGGCGGGGCAGAGGAGGAATTTGTGGGGAGCCAGCTACAGGGTTGGGGTGGAGAGTGAGGCATGTGGAACATTAGGGGCACCAGTGGGCCAGTTGTGGGTGATCCACAGGTGAGGTGTTCCAAGTGACTCATCAGCAGGCCCCCTGATAGGGTCCATAAAGCAGTTAGCAGCATGCATGGCCCTTTGTTGAGTTTTGAGCCCTGATTACTGTGAGTCCCCATCTCTCTTCCCTGGTCTCAGCCTCTCCCAGCCACTCAGTGATACTGATATCCTCAGTATTCTGGTGGGGTGCAAAAAAGAAGTTGGCCTCCTGGGTCATCCCACATAGCTATGAGAGCCAGGCACTCACTCAGTATGCTCTCACTTTTCCCTGTGGGAAGATCCATAGACCAGCAGGGTCTCTTTTGGCACTGAATTGTGCCACCTTGGGGTAGGGGGACATGGGTAAAATAAAACTGTTCTTATCCTCTTCAATGTGCCTATTCTCTAGATAGATCTTTTGCTCTAACAGTGTGTTGAAACTTCTCTGCTGAATCCCTGAACTCCCAAAAAGTACACTTGTCTGTAAGTGGTGGTCAAAATCAGTGCACTATGGGGAGATATGGTAGAAAATTCCTGTCCTGCCATCTTGCCGATGTCACTCACTTGGAGTCAGTGTAAACTAATGCAAATCAGAAACTACATTCTGTGTTCTGTGCCCCACTTCCCACTCCAAGAACCTTCAGTCAATGAGGTACAATGCCCAAACTTGTATTGCATTTCTGAGATGAATAATTTTTTAAACTAATTAAAATATGACAGAAAATTTAAGGGCTTGGACATTCTTTACACACCTTGTGTTGAAAGTCTTTGTACCAACAAAATGATTACCCAGGTTGTCAGATATTTTATTGATGGAAATTATTAGTTCTAAGCAAAGGAGCACAGGCACCATAGATGACTTCTTAATAGCAGATTTGAGGAATGTTTAGATCAAGCTGTGTCTTGGGGCATTTTCCAGCACATAATTCAATTGACACATTTGATCTCCATTGAGTATTAGCCCAAGAAATCGTGTTTTAAATCAGGCTTGCTATGCAAGCAGGTCAATAGTTCCTGATAAAAACTTACACATTCATGCAGTCTGGATGATCCAAATGCTACCAGAACACTGGCTCTGTGATTGATTGATTGATTGATTGATTGATTTCTCTAGTTGGAAATTTTAGAGTTAGCTCTTCTGTAGCACTGATTCTATGTGGTAGTGGCCTGAGACCTCTTCTAAGCAACACACTGTCTTTTCTACAGCTGACCTCACCCGCCCCAGTGAGATTTAAGGCTAACCATAATCTCTCCCAGTGTTTTACAGATCTGGACTGCAAATGATCTCAGTCAAAGGCAGTAACCTTTGGTGTCCCTAGACCGGAGCAGATCTCTTCCTTTTAGAAATAGAGCTGTAAACTAAGACCAACCAGACAACTTCTAGGAGACAAGAGTGGGAGTAGCAGAAGTAAAAGGCCAAACTGGATTGGTTAGGCTTTGAATCTCCCCACCACCAAAGATGAGGAGAGGTAGGAATGGAAACATCGTGTGACTCTTACCATGTGCCAGACACTTGCTGTCTTACTCCATGACTCAGCTAGCACGATTCTTATTTTATGAATAAGGAAATCCCAGGATTGTGTACACTTACCATACTATGTATATTTTTGTTTTTTAAAAACATTTTTTTTTGTAGGGAGCAGAGAATTGCAACATTGGAACTGATAGCTAAAATAAATTTTTAGATATTCTGTGAATGTCATCTATCCTTATTGTCCCTGATTCCCATATGATAGAACAATCAGTTGTTCTACCAGAGGGGTGGTAGCCAGGGGAAGAGGGTCCAACATCGTGTCATAATGTATTTCTGTACCCTCACAGGGGACAAATTGGCTGAAGTACAGTTAGTCCTCCTTCTGGAAGAGGTCAGGGAAATCCACGTGAGGCCTGTTTCTCTCTGCCACACAGGTGGATGCTTGTGAATAGAGCAAAGTGAACTATATGCTCTTCAACTACTTCATCTTTTCCCATAGAATTCTGATTCTATTTGGATCTTGGGTTTGACAACAAAACCACAGTAAACCAAACCAACTAGCAAACAAACAAACAAAAAGCATGTTTGATGAATTCATTGCCATGCATTTAATAGTCTAACACATCCCTCTGCCACTCACCCTGGGAGTAACCTCACTGTACCTGACTTTCTGCATGTGAATAGTAGAGATGTATACATTTTCCCTCATCTACCCTGGAGGGATGGAGAGAAGATTATTGAGACAATAGCCATAAAGCTATTTGAGCTTCTTACCAGAAGGTGCTACTGAAATACAAATTATTATTAGCATGACCATTGTCATGTGGTTTAAAACTACATATGAAAAGTAGGTATATAGATCAGTGTGTCAGCATCCTGTATAATGTAAGTTCAATTTGAAGCTGGTTGTCTTTGCATGCTTAGGCACTATATTAAAGCATTCTTTTGATGAAAGCACGTTCAGGGGCCAGATGTAGTCACCTTGCAAGAAGAATAATGATGGTGCAAGAACAGACATGCACAGGTAACACCTGTGGAAAATGGATGTTTGAGCTCTCATTTCTGTAATGTGTGTTTATATTACTAAGTCCCACCATGGTTAGTTGGGGGACTCTTACAAGTCAAGTGCTTAATGTACAGATTATGTGACCTGAGACCAGCTGGAAATAGATACTGAAATCTTGTTTTGATAAGTGAAGCATTTTGATAGAAACAAAAAATGTGGTATCACTGAACATTATTTGTTGGGGACAAATGTGATATTCCTAGTCAGACCCTGCCCATGGGTTTGATCCTTGGGAAGCACCCTGGTGTATAGGCAAGAGCGTGGGCTCTGGAATCAGACATGCTTGGATTTATTAGCTGTGGGACTTCAGGCACCTCGGTTTCCACCTATAAAATGGGGACAATAAAACCTACCTCAAAGGTTGTTGTGAAGATCACATAATGTAATGTGTGTAAAAGACCCAGCACCAGAGTAGGCACTCATTAAAGGTTATTCCTGTTCCCTGCTGTTTGCCATGTTTCAAGCCTCTATACTGTTCTTCAAATATAATTGATAAGCTGGCATTTAAAAAAAAACATTTGAAAAATCTAAATGCTGGGCAACTCAGAGGTGACTTTTTATAGAGAGCTTACTAAAATATATATTCTGGAATATTTCTGTAATTAGGACAAGCCAATTTAGAATAGCTCCATTTGACAACTAGTCAGGAAATTTGCTGCTAAATGAATTCCAGAATATTCCTAATTTGTGTCTAAATTCCCAGAGACATTATTTTGCAGGCAGAACTTACATGCATAGAGAGTTCAATCCTCCCAACTCTTTGCAAGACTCTTCCTTTGAGTCCTGAGATCAGTCTAATTATTTTCTCTTGAAGTAGAGGTTCTGTACAATTAACTGCTGCCTTTATTTGATTAAATGTCCCTGCATTGTAAAATGTCTTTTAAGGACCATCTAAGTAAGAAGACCCAAAAATATGGCATAAAAATGGGGGTGGGGAAAATTTGAGAGTTTGGCATATGGCCCTGCACCCCAGGCCCCAGCCTCTGTACAGGAAATGTTCCCGGCCCAGCCTCCGGAGAGGCCACAGGCTTTCACCACAATTAGAGCTGATGGAGGTGAGGTCCCTCACCTCTCTGGCAATTATGAGCCTGTAGTAATAAAATAAACACACACAGCCACTGTCCTCCATATGATTTTTCTTGCTTGAGGGTTGCAGAAGCAACACTGAGAGCCTTGATAATAAAAGTCACAGTGTCAGGCAGGGACTGCCGTGGTGCTCTTTAACATGTTTGCAGTGGCTCTGGGTGAGCTGGATTCACACAGAATGCCAGGCACCTGCTCTCAGGTGTTTGAAGAAGTTTTGCATTAGTTGGCAAGAGTAGTGGAGAGGAGGAAAAGGGGGAAGAGGCCATGGAGACACAGTCAGTAAAATGGCTCTTGAAATATATTCTACTAAGAATATTTTGAGAAGCCATGAAAACTAAGGTGAAGTGAGGAAGCAGTAATTTATACCAAACCTGCCTGGGGGTCCTCATTTATTAAATTACCTCAGAACTGTCACAATTAATTTTCATTTTCTTTGCAAAAAAGCCAATGCCATTTTTGGAAAGAATTACAAAAGTAGTAGAATGAAATGCCAGTGGTTTTAAAGCATACTTAGCATGCTAGCTCTAGAATTTAATTTCTGGGTACTTAAAAAGGACAGCCTTGCTTAAAGACTTTCAAAATTAATGTTGAAATTAACATTAATTTAGAAAAGATGAAAAGAGTGAATATATACAGTTCATTTTATATTAAACATAATTCATTTTATTACAAAAAACTGTATAAATGTTAATAAAATGGATGCAAATGTTGTGTACAAAAGAATACTTAGTATATGTTGCTTTCTAGAAACTTTCTTACTGAAATATAATAAGAAGTGTTTAAAAATTATTACTTCTTCCTGTGATACAGAAACATGTCCAGCCAATATAAATAACTAAGATGGAGAATTGCTTTGGTTGCATGCTATTTTTAACACCTAAATTCTTTTTTTATGCAAGTAAAGATAGTTTCTGTGACTAGTTTTTTGTAAGCATGCTTGTTTTAATCAGAATGCTTGTGCAAAGTATAAACTTAGTTGTATCAAACCAAGGTGAAATACAGTATAGACACTCTGAGAGTAATTTGTTTGATGTGGATGCTAAGCAACTATAAACACTAACGTAAAGCACATTGCTCTCCGCATTTTGCACGGAAAAGGCTAGCATTTCAGGAGTACTCCGTTTATTTCTCAAGAAATGGAAGAAATAAAACGGCCACTTTTGTAAGTCTGGACATATTTACAGTATTGCTTTATTTTCTTAAAGCATAACAGCATCCATTCATCACTTGAGAGTAACAAAGCAGTAACCTGATAGATGACAAATACTATGAGCTTAATGGCTGATGTCCATTACTGATGAATCTTGCTCACTCTTTGGAGGAGATTGGCACTGAAGGATTACTGAGCAAACAGAGCACCTGAAAAAACTTGCACTCCACAGTCTGTCATCGGGGCTCTGATTGAAGGCATTACCTGAGAACGGCGGCTCTTATCTGAAACTGCAAACTGCTGCCACTGCCAATAATTCTCAACAAAGAGTGCCGGTCATGAAAGGCTGAGCCACCGAGGCAGGCGGCTGGGGATGCCATTTCTCCATAGTCCACCCCCTTTACGGATCACCTGAGCCCAAGCACCACACCACCCTTTATTTGTGGATAACCACAGCAACTGAGGACAGGCGTCCCAGATCTGTGTGTGTTGAAAAACAAAAAGGCTCCAGATATTATTCTCTTGTAATACGCTTACATATTTAGCACTTAAACTGCATCTTTGATTTCACAACCAGCTAAGGCATGTGTCTGTACACATGTTTACAGTTCTGGTGGAAATCTTTGGATTTTGATGATATTTAAAGTCTGTGCTTTGCTGTCATCTGTCTGTCTTCTCCTTCCTAAGAGGACCTCATCTCACAGGGATCTAATCTTGTATTACTGGTTTAGCCTTCGTGAAAAGTAAGTCACCGCTTTCTCTCTAGTTATTTTACTCACCTAGAAAAGATCAGTTTTCCGACCATCAGGGTTTATGGCTTATCAGACTTGTCAAATTTATAAATTCCAGTTGAAAATAGGATTTTTGTAGATTTGGTTTTATTCGTTTTTACTGTGTCTGCAACCAAATATAATCTCTGCAGACTTCCCAGAAAAAAAAACATATTTACTAATGTCTCCTTATTGCTTTTGTGCAGGGGATTTTTTTTCAATTATGTATTAACATTTGACTATAATATTGTCTACCTAATTTCATTTATAAGCTGATGGTAAAATACATATAAATACTAACTTGATGACAGAAATAAAAAAACTTTTCAGGGAGTTGAATTATTTGGAGTTAATACTGACATTGTATTACTATGATAATTTCTTGTAAATAAGTGGAGTGAAATGAATAGGAGGAGTCATTTGATGATTGAAGTTGTGTTCTGGAGACTCTGGTTTTCCTTAAAGTATTTCATGGATTTTTTAGTGGGGGAGGAAAAAAAAAAGCTGATATTTTCAGAGAAAAAAGGAGAAGGATTAGAGTTAAGAAAGAACATGCCATTTCTTTCTAAGAAAGCCTTTCGCAGTTTGATATACATATATATTTAGAGTGGTGATTATGCTTTCATTTTGCTAGCACCTTTCTCTCCTGAAAATTCAATTCTGCCAACCTTCCTCAAAGGAAATAGGCAGCATTCATTACATCATATGCCTGTCTTTTAGCACGAACATGTTTGTAGTCAAGGTAGGATAAAAATAAAATGTTTGAGAAAAATATAAAAACCTAAAACGTAAGGAGGAAAAAAGCTTTTCATCCTGCCTATATAAAAACTCATCTTCTTACTGTAGTTACACACACACACACACACACACACACACACACACACACACACATTTTTCTAGTGGAGAAGAGTACTCCAGCTAAATAGTTGATAAAAAGAGAAAGGTATGCACAAAGTACTGGTTATGAGCTTTCAACACGAGGTTTGTAGGCTTCATGGGATAGCATATGATGTCTGTTGCCCCCAGCATCTACAAGTGTTCTTGTTAAGGCTAAGTGTCCTTCCTGAAGTGCCGTGGCATCTTAGGGTATAAGTATATTTACAGTGATAATTCAAAGGTAATGAACAGAATAATAATGATTCCAAACCAAAATAAATCATTATCAAAGCTTCAGACCTGTGCAAAAATTTCAATTAATTCTAACTCTAATTTTTGAGTGTTGGTGCATTATCCCATTTAAATCCATACATCATCCTTATCTCTGATTCTGCCTTTCAAGTTCTGCCACATCTGCTTTTGCCAGGTAAAATGCTGAATAATGAGTTCCTCTGCTTCAGCTCAGAGAAAAAAAATTTGGATTCAGCATTCTGAATTCAAAAAATTCTTTTGCACATGAACCTATATTGAATAAATACTCAAAATGTTCTCTGTTGTCCTCATACTATTTAAACAGTTCTCCCAGTTCACTCAATGATGTATTATTGAGAATTTTTGTCCTCCCTAAAGGCTGCAAAACATTTGAGGGTATAAAAATAAGTCCTTTTTAAGGAAAGCCATAAAACAATGAGATTTTGAAAATCCGGTTTAAGATGAAAGGTTAGCTGGCACACGCAATTGCAGTGATGATTGCTCTATGTTTTGAAAAATAAACTATTCAAAGCAGGAATTTGGGAAGGTTGGACTATTATAAAACCACATATATCACAGCACTGCTGTACTGGAAACAAGGGGAGTGTGCAGTCAAAATCTCTATTGCATTTTCCAAAGTATTTCAGTAATAAAAGGAGCACGGCATTTATCAATTTTCACTTAATAATAGAGTCCATATTAAATTCAGCAAAAGATCTTTCTATTATTTGAAAATAAATAGCAAGAAATTTGTGAACATAAACAATAGTTACAGGCTTTCAAAACTACTATTTATACCTATATTAGAATGGATAACCTAATTAAACTGTGATATATTTCTAGAATGATCCTTTCAGAATTATTAAATCTAAAATATTTCAGAGAAAAAATTATGCTGTAAGTTGCTAATTAACTAATACATAAACATCTTTTTCAAACCAAAGTATTCCTACTAGGCAACATTTTATAAAAGCATATATTGCTTTAACTTAAAACCACACCACTACATCACCTTTCACAGGAAGCATGCTGCACTTTACAGTAATATTCTTACTCATAACTCATTTATTTCCTCTACCTAAACAAAAACACCCTACCTGCTTTTTAAAATAAAGAAATTTCTTTTGCAAGCCTCAGTGAAAACTTCTAGGTTTTTAGTAACTAATGTCCATGCAGAGAAACCTGGCTTAATTATAGTTCTTAGCCCCACCAGCAGCCATTTTAAACAGAAAACTGGTTTAGTTGTGTTGACAATCACATTTTAAACTGATTCTTTCCAGATGAAAAGATACTTTTTCAAACAATGTAATAAAAATGTAAACTCAGCTGTTTCACAGACATAAAAGTGATTTATATCACATGTACTGTGCTCATGGAGTTTTTCTCCTTATACAATGCAAGTTTTATTTTAAGGAAAAGTTAATAATTAACAGCCAGGAAAATTCCACAATGCAAAGAAGCCAGCTATAGAGGATTAACCACCCCACTTTGGTCTCTCACAAAAATCAGCCAATAAACCTGGTGAGAAAACGATGAGATATTTGAAAATTTAAGAGTCAGCATTGGGATGATCCTTACCTTTGGTGGGAGTGGGGCACAACAGACTGGAAGGAGGCACTGGGAGGCTTCTGGAAGCTGAAAAGATTATATCTCTTGGTCTGAGTGCTGGATATATGGGTTACTTTTTTTCTAGCTTATGAAAATTCACCGAACTGTACACTTATGTACACTTTTCTGTGTTATACTAAACCTTGGTAAATAGTTCTAAAACGAGATTACAAATTGTCTTTTATAGTAGCATGAAAAAAATTTTTAGTGTAACTAGATAAATGCTCTCTATTTTATAAAATACTCTGAGGGACAGTTAGACTATCAAGTATTTCCCCACAGAACTGTATGATTAGAGGACTTAAAACTATGCCACAGTGGCTCACGATGTGTCCCACGCTAGTCCTAAAGAAGGAGAGAATAGGGTAATATTTTACATGTAGGAGAGAGAGAGAGAAAAGTGTATCTGAGGTCTGATATCTGAAATCTTACAAAAACTTGATCCATTTGAAGGGACTTTGAGAGAGGCCTGTAAAATTCATGTTTCTAGCAGCATTCTTCAATGGCTGCAAATCTGTATTCTACACATCCAGTTCCCAATTATTCCTGTTAATGGGAGGCAGACCACAGGGGTAATTGAAAACCCACAGTCAAGAGCTGTAACATACCCCGCCCCCATGAAGGTGTTGGACCAAGTATTAAATAAATAGAAAAATTGGCTTGCGATAAAGTTGCTAATTAAACTGTGTGTCCAAAGTACAGGCAACTTCAGGGCATGTAAAGGACAGCATCTCATTAATGACTCCCTAAAAAAGTTTGAAATGCACACATTAAGTGGATCCCTTTATATGACAAGAGCTTAATTTGTACATTTACTCTGTGAATTTCAGTGATTTAAAACTCTAACGTTTAATCCATCAGCTTAAAAAACCTTTACTACTTCCATTTCTTCAATATGTTTTTTCCTCTCTCATTAAAAAGTTAAACAATTTGTAGGATGAATTTTGGGTCCCATGCATTCTGAAAGAGTAGTCAGGTGCCCAACGCCACCAAGAGGTTCCATCAAGAAAAAATCATTTTACAGCAATCACAGATCCTACCACGTTATACCCCACATCTTAAAAGCAGTCCTCACCCCATATCTCTTCATCAAACACCCCTCTCTGGTTCTGATTTGCTAATCTTTGTCTTCCTCCACTGCCCCTACCCTCTGAAATGGCATCTTATATTGCCATTACTTTTTAAATTATTTTTCCTAATCTGAGTATAACAAAAATGTCATCTTTAAGCACATACATAAGTACACATGTTTAGCACAAACAAAACTAAAAGCTCTGACTACAAACAGGCGAAAATATAGGAAAATATATTATGATCTGATCATCTCTGTACACCATGTGGGGACTGCAACAGGAAAATTTCCTCATAATTTGAAATCTCCCAACCAGTTTTTTATTGAGAGAAAACAGAAATGGGATGTTGGGGGAATGGGGTAGAAAAATAGATAAGCAAACTGTTTTTGTCCCTGGCAAATTCACTAACGAAAAAATCTGAATTAAAAGAATAAATGAAAGAAGGTCTGGTTATTCGTGCCTCTAAGCACTGAGGAAATGTAGGTGAAGAAACTGACATGCTATCCTGTACGTTGCAGTTACGTGTAGGCAGAAGAAGCCTCTCCCTTGAGCCTTCACCCCTCTGCTCCTCCCAAAAAATATAACCAAAAATACAAAATTAAAAAAAAAACCAGCATGAATATCATGATGGTCTCATATGTATCATGTTATTTGCAGTTTTGCAGTTAGAAGTTAAGGAGGACACACGTATGATGAACCCAAAGTTACTGAATCAAGTGTTTTCAAAGTTGATTGTGTACATCCCCAGGGTCAAATTCAATCCTCTGAAATCCACGTGCAGTTTCCATAGAAATAACTATAAACACCAAGCAGAGAAAAATAGCTGCCGTCAGTCTTTTTCTCTGTATTGACATATGGCCTTTATTCTCCTCTGGATTTTTCTTTTGAATGGCAAGTTTTGGCTTGGTTCTTTTTAATACAATGAAACTTCGTCAACTCACACACCTTCAAGAAACCTAGAGTAAAATGCTCATTTTGCAGATCAGAAAAACAAACAAACAAAAAACCCTTGGCAAGAAGAAGCAAATCAAAGTTCATGAAATACATTTATTTTATTGGGCTATCAAAAGAATACAGACTTGGAAAGTGAATATGAATAATATTCATAAGAAAATTCAAAGAAAAACAAATAGTTAACAGAGACGACGCTGTCAATCAGCAAGCAGTAAAGCACAAATAAATGTCCGTGGCCCAGGGTAGTGTAGTTTAAGTACCATGCAGGCAATGAACACATATGGTCAGAGGCAGATGTACAGAGCACCAATAAGGGAGCAGAAATCAGTAAGAAGCTGTTTCCTAGTTAGTGATGTTCACTTTTTCAGTTCTCTCCAGGAGTGCTTTTATTTCCTCAAAAGAAGGGGAAAAATTAACCCTCACTTTTAATAATGTTTTAATAACACGAATTGCAATGAGTCTTTTAACAGACACACCACCAATATGTAAATGCTGCCTCAGACTGAAACAAGATTAGAAAATATGACTATGTAATGAGTCAAACATTTCATTGTATACCTGCTTATTGATGATGTATATAAACATCCTAGGCTGGGAACAGTGGTTCATGTCTGTAAGCCCAGCACTTTGGGATGCCAAAGTGGGCAGATCACCTGAGGTCAGGAGTTCAACACCAGCCTGATCAATATGGCAAAAACCTGCCTCTACCAAAAATACAAAAATTAGCTCGGTGTGGTGGCGCACGCCTGTAGTACTGGCCATTTGGGAGGCTGAGGCAGGAGAATCACCCGAACCCGGGAGGCAGAAGTTGCATTGAGCTGAGATCACACCACTGTACTTCAGCCTGGGTGACAGAGCAAGTTTCCATCTCAAAACATAAACAATGATAACAATAACAAAAATCCTAGTAAATAAGACTCTTCTTCAAGGAATAAAAATTAGAGGAGTGCTTGTGTTAATGGCTCAGAGCATCTATGAAATTGACTCGAAAATAAAAAAAATTAAGATCTCATAAATTTCAAATAATTCAAATTTTACTTACAAGATTAATTTATGGATTTTACTACATGCATTTTTATCCTTTGTTATGCTTTTACAATTTGGGGGCCATTAGACCATGCTAGTAAAAGCTTTATTTATTATGACTTTGTCAATTAAGGGGAAATGAGGGAATTCCCAGACCACCCTAATAAGACTATAGACCTTATAATAACCTTAAAAATACCATTTAAAAAGTCTATATAAATTGCTCTTTTTGTTATGGAGGCTTTGGAGAAAATTTCTCTTTAAAAATCAAAATTAGAATATGATTTTAAAATGCTACTGAATGCTATATACCTTTAAAAGTGATTCTAACTTTATTATTAAGGTCTTAAGAATCATAAGTAAAGTAGCCCCCTTGGTCAATTTCAAGTTACAAGTAAATCAGTCCATTCTGATCATCATGTTGCTCAGGGAAGAGTTTTGATGTACCACATGATTCTTTAGGCTGACTTCTGAAGTCCAGCTTGTTGAGATGAGAGTGTAGCACATATCTGGCATTACAATTCTTCTTGCCTAACAGATACCAACAAAGGTCCATACGGCTTGCAGAAAGTATAAAATAAAGTGTCAATCACTTAGATATGTGTCGCTAGACATTTTTGTGTTTAGTTTTAAAGGAAGGATGGATTTATAAGAGGTTGCTCATAACTTTTAGATTTTTAGTCATAGAAGCCCAAGGCTGAGAAAGGGCTTATTTCTAATACTGGGGGCCACCATGGCACCATGATGTACAGTGTGAATCTGTGAAGTGCCTGTGCAGTATGACTGACACGCCTCAAATAAGTCATCCCTCCTTAGGATGACAGGTAGGAGCTGACCTTTTGTCAGGTTGACACTCCTGTGACATCCCCAAGGAACCAGAAACCAAACCCATAGTATGAATTGGAGAACCATATCAGTACTCTAAGCTGTCCCTGAAAAGTAATAGGCAGTTCATGCAGACCAGCTTGCAAGAGGTAAGAAGAGGAGGTTTAGAATTCAGATGCAACATAGCATATATGTAACCACCTCAGAACAAGAATAACCTAAATGCCAAGGAGTTGTTCCAGCTCAACAAAGTCATGGGAAATGTGCTAAAGGACAACCATGGTGTTTGACTGAGAGATTAGATACCTTGCTTCATTTACTAAGAAAATGAAATGTTGCACAGTGGACATCAGAAAAAGGGCCCACAAATCTTTATGAAAAGCTAACAGGTTGATGTTTTAGGAACAGAAGGAACATGCCATAGATACCATAATTGCCAATTTACTGGCAATCTCTGCATGTCAAAGCATTGCTTGTTTAAAAATGCAGGCAATCATCACCACCATGAACATGATGCAGAAGAGAATTAAGAATAAGTTAAATCTATTGAGGAATAGATCATATTTTCCACTTCAGTAAATAAAAAAGACAGTATGGTAATTTTTTTCTTTTTTTTTTTTAAAGAACCAAATCTATCTGTAAACAGAGTTGAGCATTTTAATACAGTTTAGTTCAAAAAACATTTGTTGAATTCCATCTAGGACTCAGGCACTCCATCAGGTCCAAGGGACACCAAGATGGGTACAATAGGATCCTGACCTTGGGGAGCTCACTAGTTGCCTTCCAGGAAAGTTTGAATTAGCTTTAGATGCACACCTGGTGTAAAATTTTTTGCTAAAAGTATCTCTCAGTGGTGGTAAGATTCTGACATTTCCAGACCCTGTTTGGTCTATTCACATGTATGACACACAGCACACTGTCACAAAAACCTACCCACATCCATGTGGACACTTAGTTCCAGTGATGAAATTGAAAACTGAGCTACTGAAATCTTCACACATCAGCTTTGCAGGAAGACAGTCTTTTCAAAGGGAAAGAGCTAATGTACTTCACTTAACTGCCTTGGGGCCGCTGGACTCAGCCAGTAAGCCTGGTTTCTATTTCTAGCTCTGCAACCACTCTTTGGCGACCTTTAACAAGCTGCTTAATTTTTTTCCTCCCATCTATTTGACTCAGTGAAAATAGGATCAGGAGATGGGTTAAGGTGTAGGAGTGTGGGAAAGGGAGAAGTAGCAATAGCTGATCTAAACCTTGCTAAGATGTGTTAGATGAATATAAAATTCTTCATTCATTGGAGGGAAGATGTTAGGAAAAGAAATATTAGGGGTAATTACAACTAACATCAAATTTAAAAATATTGAAGTCAAGCATTGTTAATCTAACAATATTTTGATTAGTTATTTAAAATGTCATAGTTGGATTAACTCTTTTTTAACCAGTAATGTTCCATTCAAAGAAAGAGCACATTTTTAAAGACCTTTCAAATATGACATTCAAAATAAAGACAACAATCTAACACTGTTGATACGTGGCTGAAGGCAAAAGAGGAAGAAAAAAAGCCTCCTTAAGACTCCTTAAAACCAGATTCAGAAGAGTTTAAAATAAGTTCTACTTCTCACCTCTTTGTTTAAAAAGCAACAAAACAAACAAACAAAAAACATAAAAATTGAAGGGCTCTTCTTACATGTAAGCTATATGAAACAGCAGAAAAAGACAGTTTATATTACAAGCAATGTGGTTTAGATTATGCTTTGCTGTTATCTAGAAATTTCACATGGCCCATGTAAATTCTATAGCAATGAATCTCTGAACAGTAGCATCTTCTTTCTAAGGTTTTACTTACTTCAAAACCCTTGTTGTAAAATCTAATTTGGGGTAGCAAAGTGGAAGAGAGTGAGTAGTGGGACAAATTAAGAGAAGAGCATTAAAGAAATCAACACAGAAAGTTTTTATATAGTTGATCCCAAACCTTATTTGAAAAGCCTGAATAGGATGAAAAGGTTTTCTCTATTCAGTAGTTTCACTTAATCCTCAGTCCAAACATTTGCCCCAATAAACATTAGATTATTTTTATGTTAGCTATAAAGCTGTCAGTCCTCAATAAACAGATACACTCCTGGTGGTTTTACCTTTGCTGTCAAAGAATTGTCAATATGTATACTGGCTCTTAAATCAAACAAACACACAGAAAAAGAAATGTAAAATAGAATCACACAGCCGAGTTTAACTGCAGACTGTTGAAATCCTAAATAAATGATGGTTCATGTAGTCGATGGTGATTAGAAGTTCAATATAACATGATAGAAACTAGTCAGTGTGTTGTTAGCGCCTTGGTGTCCTCTTAGTGGAATGTTGTAACCTCTCCTATTCAGGTAAAAAAGACCTTTACTTTAGTGTCTCTGTTAAATTTTATGTCTGATGTATCCATTTGTCCTAGGAAGAAAAACAAGTTCAATGAAAGGGACACTTTGAAGATTTTATTTCCGATGGGGACAGTTTACTTCTGTCTGGAAAGTCCCTTCATAGTTTTGGTGGGTTTTTTTCCTGTAATTGAGAATGGTTATATAAGAAGTATGAAGAAATTCGTAGGTATTGAAAATGCAAATGTATTTTCCAACTGGTCAAATTTCTAATATTTTTGCAGTTGCTTTCAGAAGGATTTTTTCCACAAAGGCTAATAGAATCATGTGACTGAAACACTCGTTTTTGCTCCTACAGTCATTTTATTGCAGAATTAAGTATTTAGAAGGCCAGAGCTGGGTCTTCCTTTATGTACCTGGTATGCTGCCTAACAGAGGACTGTGTACCCATGGGCAGTCACTAAATACTATCTGCTTGCTGGGTCATAAGTATTCTTATAAGGCTGGTAAAGAAAATGACACCAATACAGAAAAGATGCAGTTATCTGCTTTTAGCTGGAATAATGTTGTTTGCCCTTCATCTCCTCCTATATCAAAACACTTTGTAAACTTCAGGGAACTGTGTCTTACACCAGAGAAATTAAGAAATATTTAATAATGGGATTGTCCAGCATTACAAAAGGAGCTGTTCACTTTAATTCCCTGTCTGAAATAAGCAGCTCCTTTTCTTCGAATAGGGAGAGAGAGAGAGAGAGAGCGAGAGAGAGCACGCGCGCGCAAGAGAGAGAGTGAGTGTGAGAGAGAAAGAGAGAGAAAGAAGGAGAAACTGATTAAGCAAATGAGATCAAAATAGGATATGAGGCACTTAGAAATGTAACCTGGGTGAATAAAGAGCTTGAGGACAAGAGAGCTAAAGGCAAATATATTGGGAATCGTCAAGTCTGAATGAATACTCCCTTTGTTCTATACAACAAATGTGTGATCTTCCCTGCCAAGGCTGAAAGAAAATGGATTTCCCCAGGAATGCCCCATCACTGGAGAAGAGATGTGCCATCAAAAGCCATCATACTCTGAGGAGGCGTAGCAAAAAGATTAAACATTTAAGATAGATGATGGCGCAGAGAAGACAAGGATGTAGAAGAGATAAAATGCCAGCAGCATCCTGAGACTGAGATCCACAAACATGAAAGAAGGAAATTGAGGGTGTCAAACTTAAACCCATGGTTTGTATCCTGTGGCCCTGAGCAATTTGGAGTTTAAGGAGAAAGATGGAACATTCTATTCACCATGGTGGTGTTTCTTGGATGTCAAACATGCATAACCGAGCCCATGCCAAAGTATATTAAGCAGTTCCCTGGCATCCTCAAGAAACATTTGAAAAAATGTAAAGGTACATTATAAGAAGAGTTTAGTGCCCTAATCACCAAACCAATTTGGTTTCTCAGTTTTCCATTTATTTTCTAAAGCTATAAAGTAGCCACCTATATAATATATATATATATATATATATATATATATATATATATGTATATGTATATATATTTATATGTATATTTATATATATATATATGTATATTTATATATATATATATATATATATATATATATATATATATATATTAAAGTTTACCTCTTAAAATAGAGGTTAGGATCTGGACCCAGGTTACCTGGGTTTAAATTCCTACAACCTACGAGAAATTGGACAAGTTACACAGACATTTTGATGTTCGCTGACTCATCAATAAAATAGGAAGAATTGCAGTTCTTCCCTACAGGATTGTTGCAAGGACTAAATGAGTTACAGCACTTAGCAAAGCACTCAGCACCTGGTGAGTTATTGTTTTAGTTGCTTAAAATGAACTTTTAAAAGTTTTATTTCTCTAACCAAAAATATATGTATTATTATTATTATTCCTCAAATAACTGGATCAACTAAGTACAATATCGAGTACCTACCAGTGAACCATAGAAGGAGAAAACATTAAAAGTCATACTTTTAATGGCAAAACCTGCTATTACTTTTGCAACAATCTGATATTTTCAGGACTTCCATTTGAATCTTTTTAAATTTTCTTTTTGAGATTTCAAATCTCTGGTGAAATTTTCCATTTTCTACTTTCTTGAACATAATTGTTATAGCTTTTTAAAAAAGTCATTCTCTGTTAAACATAGAATTATCATATGCTCTAGCAATCTTACTTCTGGGTGTATACACAAAAGAATGGAAAGAGAGACTACAACATATATTTGTACACTAGTGTTCATAGCAGCATTACCCCAATAGCCAAAAGGTGAAGGCAGTCAAAGTGTCCACTGATACCTGGATATGAACCGATAAACAAAATGTGGTGTATACATACAGTGGGATATTATTCAGCCTTAAAAAGGAAGAAAATGATGATGCATGCTACAACATGGATGAAACTTGAAGACATATTATGTTAAATAAAATAAGCTAGTCAGTCACAAAAGAATACATATTGTATGATTCCACTTATGAGATACCTAGAGTAGTCAAACTCACGGAGACTGAAAGTAGAATGGAGGTTATTGGGGGTTGTGGGGAGGAAGAAATGGGGAATTATTAAGGGTATAGATTTTCTGTTTGAGAAGATGAAAAGTTCTGAAGATGTGTAGTGTTGATGGTTGCACAACATTGACTTTACTTAGTGCCACTGAACTGTATGCTTAAAAAATACTTAAAAAGGTAAATTTTATGCTATGCGTATTTTACCAAAGTAAAAATAAAAAATATTTAAAGTCCCAGTCTGATGATTCCAAAATTTGAATGACTTATTGTCTCTGTTTCTCTTGATATTTAGTTAGTTGGTCTTTTTTATCCTAAGGCCCTGTAATTTTTTATTGACTAGAGGACGTTGTGCATAAAAATTGAAAAGCCCCTGGATGATGGTGTTTTCCTCTGAAGAGGGATACATTTCTTCTCAGCAAGCAGACAGAATACAGAAGTTCACCTTCATTTTTCTGAGAGTGGGTTTTAGGCTTAGTTAGGGACAGTGTATTTATGTTTTGCCCCTATTCCTAAGGGAGAGCTCTTACTCTTGGGAGTGGACATTCTGGGCCTCACCTGAAGACCTGGGGTGCTTACAAAGCCCTTCCACATGGCTGGACTTGAACTCCAACCCCTCCCTCCTCAGCATCAAGGGGCTGTTGAAGTCTCTGCTCATCTCTATAGTTTCCCAATTGCTGGAGTTTTTCTCCCTGCGTTTCTTGGAGTTTCCTCCTGCTCACATGCGGTTAGGAGTTGGCAAATGCCTCAAAGGGGAAATTGCATATAGATCTTTGGGCTCACTTCTCAGCAGTTTCCATCTTCTCCAGGATCTTTACTACTCAGGTCTCAGCCATTTGACATCCCTGAACACCAACCTACAACCCCCTCCTCAGCTCAGACGTGACTTTGACCCCTTCCCCCCAACACTTCCCATAAGACTTAGCAAAGCCTTCGGGTAAAAAGCCTGAGTGAATGTAGAACTTACTTCTCTAGGCTTCCTTCCCTCAGGTCTCGTAGCCTCTCATCAGTTCTGCCTGCCTCAGTAGCTCTCCAATGCCTTCAAACAGTAGTTTTGTGTATTTTGTCTATTATTTACTGTTATTTTCAGCAGGAGGGTTCTTCTGATGCAAGCTACTCTGTGGTATCTGGAACCAAGAGTCTCCATAATCTTGTCTTTCAAAATCCTAACTTAACCTGCCTCTTATTTCACTTTAAATGTTCTTTTGCTTTTTACTTATTTTATTTTTTAATTGACTCGAATATTTTGGTTTTATGTATACAGTTTTGGTCCCTCTGCTTATTAAACTCCAGGCAGGAAGTGTTTTAAGGAGAACAATAGTTAAGACAGGACATATTCAAAGCAATGGAAGCAGACAGTTTGCATTTCCCTTTGGTCTTCATCAGCCTTCACAGTTTCCCTAGTCAGACCCTCCAGTGCCATTCAGCATCATTTGCCAGCAGCGAAGCGCCCGAATCTAAAAACTACATGCCAAAATCTAATGCCTCACCTTCAGACACCTGCATGGCCATGAAAATTATTCTACTGTATTCATGAGATTGTTATAAAAATGTGACTTTTCTGGGATTATAGACAAATTATCATGTTTAGAATCTTGGTCTTAATGATACCATGGGTGTCATAAATTTTCTTGCTATTTGTTTTGATTTGACTCTACATATTTCTATATTAATATGTCCAGAATAGCTAAGTATATGAAACTAGTAATTATTCAACTAACTTAAGCAAACACAAATTGGGTGATGATTATATATGATTATATACAAAGAATTATGTGATACACTGTAGGAGCCCCAAATATTATTTCATCAGAGTTCTACATATTTACATAACTGTGAATAGTTTCAAGTAATTGGCTACAATATAAGTACTAAAAATAAAACTAGCTAAAAATCATTATGTGTATATTTATAAGCCAAACAGTAATACTAAGTGCTAGCAACACAATAAGGTAAGTATGGTTATTGTCTCCATATTACAAATGAGAAAAGTGAAGTACAATGAGGTTAAGTAATCTGTCCAAGGTCCCCAAATTTCCAAGTAGAATTCTAATCCAGGTGTCTTTGATCCCCAAGATAAACGTTGTCATAGAAGAACAAAGTGTTATAAGAGAACAGAAGAAGGAAATTATTTCCCTTTTGGATGATGAAATAAGGTATCAAAGTGAAAACAGCATATAAGTTGGGCATCTTTGGATGACTGGAATTTCCACAGGTGGATAAAAAGGAAAGGGCATTCTTGGCTAATGAATATGCATGAGAAATATGCACAGAAAAATTGTTTCAGGAGTTATAATTGTTCTAGAAGGGCTGGAACATAAAAGGCATGTAATGATATTGGGTAAGATAAAGCCTGAAAGATCCAAACCAGAGCGTAAAAATTTTTCCAACACTTAGTGGCAAAATTTTATCATCACATAGTATCTGTAGATCAGGAACCTGGGCATTGCTTAGCTAGCTGCCTCTGGAATGTCACACACTAGAAAGTCATTGAAACTTCTTCTTACTTATCACCCACATCCATTGTCAAATCACTATAAGGAGTTTAATTATTAGCATTTTTTTCTCTAATGAAATGATATCTTATCTTACACTTGTATCTCAAATTCTATGGAAAAAGAAGGTCTGTGGTAGGTTCTGGGAGAACAGTTTGAAAACAAGGTTGTAGACAGAGCCAGTTCATGGGGTTAAAGAGTGAACAGGTGGTTAAGAAACATCTTTGAAATTTAACACATATTTTATTTTATACATGAAGCCAGATATCTAGTTATCAATATGTCTTATTGCTTAATGACTTATATTGCAACATTCTTTTAATTTTGTTTCCTTTACAAATAATGTCAATCTCTGGAAATTTTATTATTTGAATTTCAAAATGTATGTTGACCTGTTCACTGAAAATGTATAGAATACAATATGGTAATTCTCCTTTTGTTCCTGATTCTTCTAATCTAGGAGAGGTTTTATGTAAAAAAAATTTTAAAAACTAATTCATCTAACAATAAACTCACAACCTCCCTTTAAGCGTTTCCAAAACTTATCTAACACTTTATCTCATTTTTTGTCGTCACTGAGACTGTGACTATGTTAGATTTTTTGGTACCTTGTTTTCCTCTGAGTTCTCTGTGGCCACACAAGGAGAGTGACAAACACACTGCTTGTCAACAGGATAAAAAAGCCACTGTTTTGTTGGCATTTTCTCTAGGATTTGGTGGCTGACACTTTCTCTAGGATTTAGTGACTATGTATTTCAACATACATTGTAATCATATGATGATTCTTCATTCCCATGTGGCAATTCATCCAAGGAATTTTGGTTGAATGCCTTATTTCATGTTTCATGAGGTTTTCTTGGTTATTACTCAATTTAACTTGAGTAAGGCCAAGACACCAACAGGTGAAATAACCGAGTTAAGTTCACTCAGTGAATCTTAACCTCAAACTGCATCTGATAACCGCCCTTTGGAGACGGTTCTGTCCTAAGGACCATAGGTCCAAACCTTGGTCTCATAGAATGAAGGTGCCACACATCAGAAGACATGTGTAGTCTAATTTCACTTGCCTGAGACCTTTTTTTCTGTTTTAAAAAAAGGAACTAAATCTCTGCATTCTTGAGTGTTGATATCAAGATTAATTTTTCTGGGAATCCCATCAAACCCCTTTCTGCTAAAGTTTCCTTGTACATAGACCAGAAATGTTGCCAGCAGTCATACCACCCCTTTCCTACCTCCCTAGATTAAATTCAGTCAATTGAGATGAGATATGTGACAAGGCTTTGAACGCAAAGAGGAAACAGTATAAATGTGAGGTGCTGCTTCTGTGATTGCTAATACCAGTCTTATCTTATTGACAGAATAGGCAACATGATAGAGGATGCAGAAGACACTGGATGAATCCCGGGCCCAACAGATACAGCTGCGGAATGCTGGGCAATTATTTGTTTCTTGACCAGAAAAGTAGAATTGTACTCCTCATTTTCCTACCTGCCAGGGCTCTTATGAGTATCAAGGAGGTCATACACATGGACACATTTCACAAACAATAAAGGGCCAAATGGTAACAGTGGTTTGGAATCTAATGACCATTAGAACCTTCTCCCTTCTTCCAATTCCAAAACACCTGGAAGACCTGCAGGAAAGGCAAAGCTAAAATCATGAAACCAGCCAAAAAATCTGTGAAGTCATTGATGAAAATAAATTATTAACTCCTTTAACCTTGTCTATGTCAAATCATGCCTAAGTTATTTTCCATAATAAGATAATCAGCCACAGGTAGAAGAGTGCTTTTAGGAAGTTCTCTTTTTCTACCTCATTTGAAAATGCTCCGTTTTAACAACCACTAGAAAAAGGATTTTGGTTTTGGTAAAGCCACATTTTCCCCTTAAGGTGACTGCACTTCTAGCCCATTAGGAATCCAGAATAAATTAAAAGTAAGGCCTAAAAATATTTTCAATGGGTTATCCTCCATTGGCTATGGAATCCCACCCTTCCCCTCCACCTTCATTCACACTCCACAAACATGGGGAATATCTGCTCAGGCTCTGAACTGAGACACCAACCTTCCTAGAAGACAACTATTTCCACCCAAACAACTGGTCCTCCTTGCCTTCTTGTCAGCACCACGCGCTGAGGGAGACTGTGTTTGGTCTCTTAATCAGGCCTTGCTGACGGGCTGACATCACTGCAAGCGTTTTTACTTACTCTTTGGCAACAGTTAAATCCTTGCCAAAGACCAGTCAGTAAGTCGGAAAGTGTTGTGAGAGAGAGGCTGGGGGAGTCAGAGTGTGACTGTCAGCTAGCAGTCTGTGGTGATGACAGCAGGGAAATCTAGGAGCTGAAACCATTTTAAAGGTCACTCTGTGGCAGAACAAAAGGCCTCTGATTTAGAAAAGGAAACAGAACTCCTGCCTGCCCATCGAAGCCCTGGGATGCCGCCCTCTGAGCACTTTGCAAATTCATCATCTGCTCTCTGATTGTGAAGACTGGGGAGGAACTGTTACTTTACAACCCAGTAGAGCTTCGGTCAGCAACCGCATGGCTTAGCAGTGGTAGAGAATAATCTGGTAAGATAGAAATGCCAAATAATGTATCCACGACCCAACTGCCTGGTGTTTTTAAAGATATTGAAATAAGTCACTGCCTGTTCTTCTTTGGTATTCTTTCTCCTTACTCTTTATCCTTTACTTCTCAACCTTGAAGTGCTAAATAATCTAAATTTAAAGTTCTTAACTACATAGAATAACCTTTCTGTAAAAAGAGATTACATATATTTGGTGACTAAAAAATTATGAATATTCACATGTGAAAGCTAAAAAAGTTGATCTCATACAAGCAGAGACTAGAATAAAGGTTACTAGAGGCTGGAAAAGGTAATGAGAAGGGGAGGATAGTCAGAGGTGGGTGAAAGGGCTGGGCATGATGGCTCACACCTGTAATTCCAGCACTTTGGGAGGTTGAGGCAGATAGATCATTTGAGGTCAGGAGTTTGAGACCACCAGCCTGGTCAACATGGTGAAATCCTGTCTCTACTAAAAATATAAAAAATTAGTCAGGCGTGGTGGTGGGCGCCTGTAATGCCAACTTCTCGAAAGGCTGAGGCAGGAGAATTGCCTGAACCTGGGTAGTGGCAGCTGGGGTGGGTGGAGGTTGCACTGAGCTGAGATTGTGCCACTGCACTCCAGCCTGAAGTGACAGAGCAAGACTCAGTCTTAAAAAAAAAAAAGGGGTGTGTTTATGGACACAAAATTATAGCTAGGTGGGATGAATAAATTCTAGTGCTCTATAGCACCATAGGATGACTACAGCTAACAATAATATATACTTTCAGATAGGAGAGATTTTTAATGTTTCTAATACAATAAATGTTTGAGGTGATGGATCTGTTAATTACTTTGATTTCATCACTATACATTGCATGTATTGCAGTATCACTATATACCCCATCAATCTGTACAATTATGTCAATTAAAAAAATCAATTTAAAATGTACGAATATGACATACTAAAGTTAACATATCATTTTTAAAAGGAACACAGAGCCTTTGAGAATAATAGTAATATGTCCATGCCTGAATTAAGATAATCTCTTCTCACATTTTCTTTCCAAATCAGGAGAAGACTTGGAAGAAGAAAATGTCTTCACCCTATGGATGCCGTATTCTAGACGCAGGTCCGTCACTTGTAAGTCATGTCAGATAAACTTGCTATCGTTTATTCTCCAAATTCTAACCTGTCCCATTATTTTTTTCTTGTCCCCCCATCCACCCCTTTTTTTCTAGCTAAAGAGGAAACTTGCTGTAGCATCATTAAAAATCCCAAGCAGGCCATGGTTGAACTCTGGCAGTGCGGGAGCAAGAGCAGCTGGGACTCTGCTTTCCTTGTCATCACCACATAAAAACAAGAGAGTACTCAAGGGAGGCCCAGTGGGTACCAGGAAGGGCTCTTTGCCAAAACAAAAAGGAGAGTGAAGGCAGTCAAGACACCACTCATCGCAAAAGTCACAGTGCACATTTGGTACCTACCATAAAAGGAACTCACTTGGGCAAACCAGACTTACAAACTCAATCAACACCCAATAATCGACATAAAATGAATCCGCATGGCAGATTATCTGCTCAGGGGTCTAAGATATAGACCTCATCTGAGTGGTGACTCAGCTGGATGTGAACTACACTGGATGTAAAGTCTGATAACGGCAATCAGCCCAGGATCAGGAAACAGTGATGCCAGAACCATCTTCCACATTCCAACTTGGCAATGCTGGGTGGATGAGTTGGTTTCTGTTAGATGGTGTAGGAGAGCTGAGAGGAGAGAGAAAAAGCAGCGGCAACTACTGGGCTTCATGTAGTTGGAATTTCGTAAGTTGAAAGTTTAGGAGGAGGATGCTGATTGGTCAAATAATTACATTCCCGGCGTGGGAAGAGTCTTCTGTTGTCTCTTCAAACCAACACTCCCCGCTTCCACGTCCACATAAGGGTGAGGGACAATTTCCAGAGACTACTTTTCTCAGGGGGTTTTCTATAGGGACACATCTTTCTATTTTCAGACAGCCTATTTTCATGGCTTTAAAACCAGCCAGCTATGTTAGATTAGGTAAACCACTTTTTGAAAAGTAGACCCACTAAGACACTGAACTGAGCCAAAGACCTTGGAGTGAGTCCACTGATAAAAAGAAAATGTCCAAATCTTACTAAGTTGTAGAGCTGTAAGGCGTCCCACTTCCTTTGTCTGTGTCACAAGCCACTCATTCCCCTTCTTAATGAAAACAAGAGGGAGTGATTATACCTCCTGGGGCTGTGCCATTTGTGCCGTCTGAAAGGCACTTAAATGAGTGGCACATTATCTCACACATCTGGAGTTTACCAAATTAGCCAATTATGCTCAAGCTCATAAAATGAAGCCTTAAATGTCATTTAACTAGAAAATATTATAATCACCAAGTGGTCTGATTGTAAGATGATACTTAGGGCAGCATCAGTGGTTACAGAAAACAAATCATGAAACAAAACACAGTTCGAATGCCCCCCAAATGCAACCACATATTTTCTATAGCAATACTTTCTGAAGAATACCATATTTCTGAAGGCACCAGCAATCAACATGTTTCTCATTTGAAGCTAAGCTTAATCTGACCTAGTTGTTTCCTAGTTATTTGCTTTGAGCAAACCAATGCCCAAGAATTTTTTACATAAGAGAACTAAGCAACAAACAGGATGAAAATCGACAGACTGAAAACCATGAACTTATCTGAAATACAGAGCTAATTACAAAGGATGGGACAATGATTAGATTGAGTCTTGAGTTGCCAGAGCTTTGTAGTGTTGCCTCAGAATCACCAAGATTTGCTTGAGTGAACATATACTGGTCTCAGAGCTTTTGTACATTACTTGAAGAAAGAGAGAAAGCTGCTTTAAGTTGCTGTTGTGATTTGAGGCTAGGAATATAAAAGACTTCAGGATAGCCATTTAAAAATTAGCCATTTATAGCCTTTATTTCCATATTGTCTTCTTTCCAGCCAATAAATAACAAAATTTGGTCTTCAGTGCAAGATCACATACAGTCTATGGAAAAACCGTGGTTATACCTGTGTGGCTTTGGGTAAGTCATTTAACTTCTCTGATTTTCAGTTACCTTATACGAAACATGGGCTTGAGGATGCTATGTTGTGTTAATAGTGCTGTGCTGAGAAAAACATACGAAAAAAATATCGTAGCATAGTTCACGGTACGCTGAAGAAAATAAATATTAGTTTTATGCCTTTCTCTACCTTGAATCAGAATCTCTTTCTGATTCAAGATCACCAGAATATCTTGAGTTCTGTTTAACTCCTGTTTTGCCTAATTTCAGCAAGAACGGCCATTCAAGCACTTTCAGAGGAGACAGAGTGGGAATAGGGATGGGGAGACTGTCCTGGGTTTACACTGATGTAATGTATAGTCCCCTCACCCATCTGTGAACATTTCAATCATTCTTTTTAAAGGAAGGACAAGTACAAAAGAGACTAGGCAGACTTTCATAAGATGCTCAGAGGTAAAGGGAAGTGAGGTGTGATGCATGGACACATGGTAAATAGAGATACCAGCCACTGTTTGCCTGGTGAGTTTACAAAATGAACCCTATTGGTTTTAAAGGCAGTTAATTAACTAGGCTGTATCTTGATGTGTTCTGGGCTTACTTTATTACAGTAGATGGACCTATTAGTTAGTTTATTTCTGTCAAACCAGAGACAGATGAAAAATCGTGGTGATGAAGGTACTCTCAATAGTGATATTTCTTTAATGCCTTCATTTTCTATGAGTTCTCTCTTCTGTGTTAGAGAAACAGCCTATTTGGTAAAAATTAGCTAAGTATGAGGATTCCATATAATAGAAATCCTTACTTGGAATTTGAAATGCCTCTCTTTGTAAGCTTTAACCTCACTTTTGTAAAGCTATGTTTCATAAGACATGGTTTTTATTTAAAAAGTTTTAATAAAAAAGTACAATGTATCTATGCTTTTTAAGAAGAAAAAGAATGTTAGAAACAGTGAAGAGATTTGGATTCATGGGGTTGAGCTATTGTCTCTTGAAAGCAAGTGAATTTTGAGCAGAGAGGTGAGGAATTGCATCTCTAAGAATGGTGGAGAGAACCATCTCACTTTCTTACACTGGGGAAATGGGAGATCTGTGCAGATTTTAAGTGTATTAACAGACACTTAACAGATTAATGTTTTTAAATGACAGTAAATGATGAGCTCTCAAAACCTTTAATTTGGAGGAAATAGGAAAAACCAGAAGAGGTGAATTCTCCTAATATGTCAATAGTCAAAATTGACTAGTGCTATCCTCCCTGCAGGCCACAGGCCAAACTGGCCTGTATGCACCTGAGTGAAAAAGACAACATCTTTGAAAATGAGGAGCGACTGTAAAAACTTAATAAGAAAGTCAAAAGGAACTTCTTTGACCAGGGGGAAAAAAATTAACACAGCATGTGTTAAAAGGCTTTTTTCTTTTTTTTTCTCTTTTGTTTTGTTTTTTTCTTTCATTTAACCCAAGGCTATGAAATGCTCTTGCTCTGTATAAAAAATATCAGGGAGGTTTTTATTTTGTGTTTTTACACATATTTCCATCTCTAAGACTAGAGCGCTCTGGCTTTTGGCTAACAACATGTCCAGATCTAAAGGCATCACAGGAAGAATGTCAATTTGCTCTAGAAGCAATTATACATACGGTATAGAAAAAGGCCAATTTTACTATGCAGGGACCACACATACTGTATGTTTGTTACATTATTTGATATCAAAGCAGAAGCAGAGACATCAAATTCTTCCTAAAACACACACGAATTGAAGAGCTTGGCTAAGGAACTGCCATATCCAATTCAGAGATATCTGTTACAGCTCACAGATCTCAGTAATGTTGACATTACTGTTGTACAGGAAAAGGATACTTTCATTGGCTACATAATACACTATGATTTCCTTAACTTTCTTGTCATAATATAAAGGTTTATATTATCAATGTAGGGCATTTAGGTACTACATCACCACAGTAATAGCTGGAAGAACTTGTTGACTTTTGTCACTAGGTGATCTCAAAATATTTAATCAAACATCAAGATCATTATTATAACTTCAGAGAGGGTAGTCTATAGAAGAATTATCGTTTCTGTTTCATTTAGCATCATTATGATGTTGGTGTGATGACTTTTCTTCATTTGTTTAGCATACTTACTGAGTGTCTCTACGCGTGCCAAACACAAGTATAAGGAATACAGAGCTAATTGGGACATGATCCTTAGGAAATATATTCTTTGGTGGGAAAGGGGAGATAGACAGAAAATGAGCTTCATAAACGGGATAGTGCATGCTATATTTTATACAGCATTTGTAGAGAAAGAAAAGAGTGGGGAAATAATTCAGCATATGATATAGAAAAGAGAGTCAGGGAGGGTAAAACACGAAGTCATTTTTAAATGAAGAAGGATAGTTTCTAGGGGATGGTTGGGGATAGGGTCCTCCAGGAACAGGGAAAAGCATGGAAAAGCCCTGAGAAAGTGAGAGACCAGGCTGCAAACCATCTGCTATTCCTAGAGCAGATCTGAGTATGAAGAAGGACCATACCCGGAAAGCTCTGCACACCATGACAAGAAGTTTGAACTTCATACCATGAAGTATATTTTTATATATTTATCAAATATTCTGAAGATAAAATAATTAAAACAGTATGACACTGGTATAGCTAGAGATAGATGAATGAATAAGACAGAATAGGAAATGGACAATCAAAATGGGAAATTAGAGGGTGAATATGTAGAAGTTTAATATGTGAAAAAGGCAGCATTGGCTGGGCGTGGTGGCTCATGCCTGGTAATCCCAGCACTTTGGGAGGCTGAGGTGGGTAGATCACTTGAGATCAGGAGTTTGAGACCATAAAATCAGTACATACTTTTTGTAAGGTAATTGTTCAACATCTCTCATATAAAACATGCATAATCATTTGATCCTGTAAGTCCATAGCTAGCAATGTACTTTATTGAATTAATATATTAAAACTATAAAAACATAAAAGTTATGAAAATATATAATAAACAAATACATCAATATATACTATATATTAAATATATAAATATATAAACACACAAATGTGCAAAGATAGTAGAACAATATTTATTGCACTATTGTTTATAATAGCAAGAATTTGGAAACAACCTACAGGTCTACCATAGAGTTTAATTTCATAAACTGCAGCATATAGGTAAATAAATTACTATGTTGTTAAAGAGAATATATTGGCATGGAAAGATATCCATAATTTAAGTTTAACTGAAATAAATGATTGGCAGAATAGTATTTATAGTGTAATCTGGCAAAAGAGGTAGTGATCTATAGCAGTTAAGAGCATGGGCTTTAGGGTCAAGCAGACCTAGATTTGAATCCCAGCTCCATTACTCACCAGAAATGTGAAACTTACTAACTTCTCTGAGTTTTGGTTTATCTGTTTAACTGGAATGGAACCCAACAGAACCTACATCATAAAGTTGTAAGGAAAATCCCTATTACATAATAGAAGCTAAATATACACTAGTTATTATTATTACTGTTACATTTTTGAAAGATGATTATTTTCAACTAATTTTCTTATAAAATCAGCTTCCAAAAGCAAATATAATATTATTTGAAAAATTATATTGGATACAGTTTTTAACTGAATCTACATATTGAAGATAATTTTAGCCTATGTAAACAAATATTCTAATTTATCTGATCATTTAATAG
This sequence comes from Cacajao melanocephalus, assembly GCA_963573385.1. Classification (NCBI taxonomy): domain Eukaryota; kingdom Metazoa; phylum Chordata; class Mammalia; order Primates; family Pitheciidae; genus Cacajao; species Cacajao melanocephalus. The sequence goes on from CAUYLG010043538.1 coordinate 69,193, forward strand.
ATAAGATAATGAATTGGATGTATCAATTTTTTTTTAAGGATAGTCTTGCTGTCGCCCAGGCTGGAGTGCAGTGGCGCAATCCTAACTCACTGCAACCTCCTCCTCTTGGGCTCCAGTAATCCTCCCACCTCAGCCTCCCAAGTAGGTTGAACTACAGATGTCAGCCACTGCTCCCAGCCTTGATGTATTAGCTTTTGATACAGATCTGTTTTATTTGCATGTTCATAAACTACAGTGTGAATGGGGAATGAATTTGGACATTATATTTCAGTACCAAAATAAAGAACTGTTGAGTTTAGTTAGCCCCAGTTATAGAAACTTTAAAAAGCCCTAGTGGCATAAATTAAGAATTATCCTCTAGTCATTAAACTAGTTATTAATATCTTCTTGTGGTAGTTGCCGTTATATGTGTGTGTGTATGTGTGTGTCTATGTATATATATATATATATATATATATATATTCAATTTTCAATCACATTGTTAGGAAAAATATGACAAAGTAGAAAGGTACCCTTTTAAGTATTTTGCCCCTATTAAGACTAGGAAAATAAACCATTCAAAATGAGAAGACATATTAAGTAAAAACACATTACAATGTGGCTATATGAAGAATATACATACCCTTCCGTTTGGAAAATCATTCGAAAACTGTCTCCCAAGCTTTTATAACTGTTTGGATCAGTTGCACATCTCTGAATCTGAAACCTACAAGCAAAAGCAAACCAAAAAAATCAAAGTTAAATATTTTGCCAAATGGCTTTTCTCATTTTTCAAAGTCTTAGAAACTCAGCTTTTCAGATTAATCTAGAATATTCTGCTTTGGTATGGATTTTATTCATTTATTAGCCTTATATAATCTTTACCTTATTTTTATCGCCTTTAAAATTATATTTCTCTGTACTTTAATGAAATCTATAAAAAAAAATTTTCATCTATTTCTTAGCCAGGCAGATTTGCCCTGAGGCATTTATGCTTTTTCCTTTTTTGAAAAGCATACACAGATATCATGGATTGTTTCAATGCAGAATTCAGAAATCTGAAGACGCATATGAAACAAGCCTGTAGTGGCTATTTCTTATCTTAATGAGAGTTCTTTGATGACAATTTAGTACAAAGGTTCAGAATCCACAAGAAATGTAAACAAATTTACAAGAAAAAACAACCCCACCAAAAAGTAGGCACAGGATATGAACAGACACTTATCAAAAGAAGACATTTATATGGCCAACAACAAACATATGAAAAAAAGCTCATCATCACTGGTCATTAGAGAACTGCAAATCAAAACCACAATGAGATACCATTTCATAGTGGTTAGAATGGCAATTATTAAAAAGTCAGGAAACAACAGATGCTAGAGAGGATGTGGAGAAATAGGAATGCTTTTACACTGTTGGCGGGAGTGTAAATTAGTTCAACCATTGTGGAAGACAGTGTGGTGATTCCTCAAGGATCTAGAACTAGAAATACCATTTGACCCAGCAATCCCATTACTGGGGTATATACCCCCAAAATTATAAATCATTCTACTATAAAGATACATGCACATATATGTTTACTGCAGCACTATTTACAATAGCAAAGACTTGGAACCAACCCAAATGCCCACAATGATAGAATGGATAAAGAAAATGCAGTACATATATACCATGGAATACTACGCAGCAATAAAAAAGAATGAGTTCATGTCTTTTGCAGGGACATGGATGAAGCTGGAAGCCATCATTCTCAGCAAACTAACACAGGAACAGAAAACCAAACACCTCATGTTCTCACTCAGAAGTGGGAGCTGAACGATGAGAACACATGGACACAGGAGGGGGAACATCACACACTGGGGCCTGTTGGGGGCTGAGGGGCAAGGGGCAGGAGAGCATTAGGAAAAATGCCTAATGCATACGTGGCCTAAAACCTAGAAGATGGGTTGATAGGTGCAGCAAACTACCATAGCACATGTATACCTATGCAACAAACCTGTACGTTCTGCACATGTATCCCAGAACTCAAAGTGAAATAAAAGAAAATAGAGTAGGTAATAGGGCCTAAGTTTGATCCTGATAGTAAATTTGGAATTCATTCTGGCAGGCAGGGGTCTGCACTTAAAGCAAGAATTGGGGTTGTATATTGGGGTTGTATTACTCTACAGTTTACTATCACTACTCCATGATAGAACAAGGTTGATCATTCTGGGTAGTTCAGCCTAGCTGGACTTTCACAGAAGCACAGTGCCCTGTATATAGTTAGAGCTCAATAAACATGCATCCCATTTGTGAAAGTTAAATTCTTTTCTCTTCTTTTTGCATATGATCATGCATCTCCGAACTCTTAGCCCTCAAAATGTGGAAGTTTACAGTACAAGGGTCTTATCTTTTTGTTTTGTATTTGTTCTAGAGTTTGTTCTAAAGAGGCTTATGACAAGTACTCCCATTTCTACCATACCTGAGTTGTTCTCTATTCTTTGGGTTCTTTAGCCTGCCTATTCCTTGTGCTTTGCTTTATTGTTCCTGTTGTAAGTTAGGGCTCTTCTTCCTTCTGTGGGAGAGAATTCCCTCCACGGTTATCACCAAAATTTTACCTGCTTTTTAAAAAGAACTTTTCAAAAACACTTCTGATGTTATTTAGTTCAAAATGCTTTTTGTAGATTATTGGCTTGATGATATGAACACAACATCTACATCTAAAAATAATATATTTTATAATTCTAGGCCTCAGGGAATTATGCTGCAAACTGACACATATCAGACAGAAGTATGAATGTACTGCTTTGACTGAAGCAGTTGGGCATATGGCCAGAGTGAGTGTGGGATAATACTGAAAAGCAAAGCAAGGCTGGAATTACATTTGGTTTCGTAAAGTAGAAAGTTGCTACATGTGTTTGTGCAGAAGAGTACTGTTCAGAGAAGTGGGAGTTCAGTCTTCTAGCAGGGTTCTTTGCAATATAAATCACTAAATGAATATCTATTGACAGACTGGATGAATTAGAATGGGAGTATGGCAGGGAGAACAATTAGGAAGGAGGTACAATAGCTTGGGTGAGAAATGATGCTAGAGTATAAATAAAGATAATAGAAATATAATGAAAGGGGCAAGCTTGTTGGGTAGTCCATTTTCTCCTTAATTTTTAAAAATGACACATTTAACATATTCTCCTTTTTTTCTTTTCTTTCCTTTTTATTTATTTATTTATTTTTTTAATTTTTTTTGGTGACAGGGTCTTGCTCTGTTCCCAGGGTGGAGTGCAGTGGTGCGATCACAGCTTATTGCATCTTTGAACTCCTGGGCTCAAGCTCAAGGGATCTTCCCACCTCAGCCTCCGGAGCTGGGACTACAGGCATGTACCAACACGCCTGGCTAATTTTTACAATTTTCTTGTAGAGGCGGGTCTCCTCTTCTTGCCCAGGCTGGTCTGGAACTTCTGGGCTCAAGCAATCCTCCCGCCTTGGTCACCCAAAGTGCTGGGATTACAGGCATGAGCCACTGACCTTAGACAACAAATAACTTTGAAACATACAGAGCAATTTCCAAAATATGACTTTGGTTCTAGTTTGAATAAGAATATTCATTTCTGTATTTGCATATTTGTAACCTATATTCATTGCTGAGTATAAAACCCTTCCTCATGTCTTGTTTGTAAAACCAATACTCTTCTCTAACTGTTCTTTTAAAAAATTATGCAAAATAGTTTTATATATTATGAAAGTATCATATAAGCATAGATGTCTCTTATAATATCTGTAATAAGCTTTCATTAAGTTCAGTTATCTCAGCAAATTCTTTTCTAGATGCATTTTCCCAAATTACCAATTATTTTCTTAATGTGTGCCATATGATTTAAGATGCTACAGGTTTTACAAAAACCCAAGGTATTACCTTCAACCTCAAGAAGCACAAGAAAGAAATATAAGAAACAAATAACTATAATATAGAGGAAATATGCGGAATGTGAAGTAGCATCGGCACTGGGTTGTCCAGGTGTTCACAAGGGGAGCAATTACTGCTTTCTGCAGAGGGTCAGGAAGGGTTTCAGGAAAGAGAAGGATTTGAGCTGGTCCTTGTGGGAGTCAGAGAGTAAACCAGGAGGAAGCATTCCAGGTGTGGAGATGACAAGAACAATGGCCAGTGAGGGAAAGCTGTCCTTTTAAATAGGGAAGTGAACACCGCAGCCTCCTACCCCATGTTTCCTTCAGGAAAATGTTATAATACTCTGCTTGCTGCGTGCACTTCGTTGCTCAGGGTGCATGGAGACCTGAAGTGGTTTGGTGGAAGGTATGTAGGCGCTAAAGTCAAAGCCCAGTATAAAGCACTTGACCTTTTTTGCTGTCTCCCTCAGCACTCCAGCTACCTCAGAATGGCCACTGCAAACAAATTGCGTTTCTGTGGTTCCAGATGGGTCTGTGAACAAGTCAGCAGATGGGCCAGGCAAGCACGTGTTATGCCTAGACATTCATCCTTACCCCTTCCTTCCCTGCTGGGGTTAGAGACCTCAGCTTTGCCTATGATGTCTGCATTCCCAGGTTATTCCCAGGTGGGTTTTCTGATCGCTTGTGCAAACATGAATACAGAGTATGATGATTTCACAAGTCTAGACGCTTCACTTACTAGTTGCAATTTCGTCTTCTCTTTTCAGAACCCAAGAGATAATTATTTCCAATCTATTATTCATTGAGTTAATAAGAGTTCTTGAACACAACTGTGTATTATACACTCTACCATTTGGGGGCTTACAAAGAAATAAGACAAAGCCTTGCCTTGTAGAAGCTTTCAGTAAGGTAAAGGAGATGTGCAAACAGATGATTACCATACACAAAAACTATTGTTTAGAAATAGTGTCTCAGAGTATCAGATGCTAGCCAGTGAGTTTTACTGTATTGAAACTAGCACCACTCTTATTGGGGAGATGAGCTATTTATGGGTGGGAAATAGTGCTTTGCAGAGTCATTGGAAGGGAGGGGGGAAATAAAGAATATCTTTGGGTTACATATCTGCAATTAAACTTTACCCACAGATTTTAGAACAGGCAACATGGCCAAGTCCATGAAATCTTTGAGGAGTGCTTCATTTAGGAGCTGACTGATGAGTGATGCTGAGTTAATTACAACCAGGAGCAGCAACATCAAAATAACATTACAGGAGCAGAGTCCATAAACTGAGTTGAATGAGCAATGCAAAAGGATGGGCAACCATGGTAACTACTAATGCCCCAGTAAGGCTTCCCTTCCATTCTTAACTATGCTAAAGCAGCAGGAGGCCCCATTATACAGGCTAAGTTAAGGACAATTGTCTCTTCTACCATGCATCTCACACATATCATGTCTACACTTTGCAGAGAAAGTACTTGCAGTATTTGGTTGCAATATTCCATTTCACTACACATGACTTATTCTGATCACAGAGTTATCAGTTTTTCTCAGGAATCTGTTTCAAGTTGATATAATTACAGTGCATTTTGGTCAATCATGTAAAACAGCAATTTCCTCCTTCCTCTGCTCTACATTTCAGCAACTTAAAAGGTTTCTTTCTTGGATTGAAGCTTTGCATCAGCATGTTCCAAGTTGCATTTTCTGCTAACAAATTCTCTCTATTCTCAGGGAGACAATTTTCCAGTTACGTAATACAACCCCTTGTAAAATTACAAAGGCAAAGCCACACCATTCTTGATTGCATTTAGAAGAAAGGGTTGGACCTCTCTGTTGTCCTAATAAAAGCAGCTCAGATACATCTGGAATATCCATCTGAGTAACTTCTTTTATTAGAATGGAAACTTGCTGCCACACTGACAGAGTGGACAATGAAGTAACACTTGGGACATATTTTGTGCCTAACATCCGATCAGAATCACACACAAGAGAAAGGAGTGTGGCTCAAATCCGGGGCTACATTGCAAAGGAGCCACTGTTCCCGTAGGCAAAGGATTGCACTCACTTAGCAAATGGGAGGAAACAGGCCCTGCCATTCACCGGCCACAAATACTAAGCGAGTTACTATGGTAGCCACCAGGGTAAGGAAGGGCTTCTCAATGTTCACACACAAATGTACAAGCATATTTTTTAAAGAAAATAAATGTTTGCACTAATTAAAGCTTTTTTTTTTTCTAAATTAGCTGAGAATTATGACTGCAGCATTTCACACTGTCTTTGTTGTGTGCTCAGTGATATTCAGTTTTAAACTAGTCTGTGACTCAGTCTCAGCATAGATATACCACTTCTGCTTATCTGAGTACTCTGAAGATATGGCCAAAAGAAAGACATGTCTGTAAGAAATAAAATGGCTTTGCTGCTAAAAGTCTTAAGACAAGGGTGTTTGAAAATTCTAAAATCTCAAATTTATTCAGTGCTTTTATTTCCAAAGTAATTTTACATCTACCATTTTCTTAACAAATATTGAATGAGTCTATTCAGGGGAGTGGAGTCTGTAGAAATATGTTTGTATACTATACACTATATATTTGCATATATATATAGTGTGTGTGTGTGTGTGTGTGTGTGTGTGTGTGTGTGTATATATATATATATAAACATATATATATATAAACATATATTATATATTTGGTGCAAAAAGAATCATGGTTTTGGCTATTACTTTTAATGGTGGCTAGCATCCGACCTTTTAATGTCCAAAACCACGATTACTTTTGCAGCAACCTAATATAACTTATATATTAATATCTTTATATGAATATGCAGTAACTGAATTGCAAAGGGTTGGATTGGGGTAGATGACAAGATTTGTCCTGAAGTTACATTTGCATAGCACACACTCTGCTTTTTAGTTAGATCATATGATTATTTGGGGTGCTTTGGGAGAGGGAACGGATGGAGACTGGCAGTGGGAAGCCATTCTGAGCCACCTATTTGGCACTGCCACCAATCCCTAAGCAAATCAGTGAGATGGGTAAAGAGCATTTCTGGCATCATCCCTGGATCACTTCCTAGTTCAGCAGTGTTCCTGTGCTCTCTTCTGCCTTCTCCCATTCAGCTCTGCTTTTAGAAGCACATTCACATCCATCATCGATCCTTATTGTAACTTTTACTTTAATGTGCCATCCATCAAAATGTGCCCTCTCTTATAGGAATTTCAGCTATCAAAGAAAAAAAAAGATAAGAAGGTTTGTTTTTGTTTAGGATGAAAATGCAGAGGATCCTTACCACCAATGCCAGCACAAAGTGCCACTTTTTTCCCCCTTCACTGGCAATTTATGCCACACTGCACTAGGCTACGTAATAATTCCACCTTTGTGTCAAAGGAAGTGAAGTACTTTGAGGAACTGAGATCCAGACTGGGAGCCACCAGTTATAATTCCAGTGCTGCCACTGACTCACAGTAGTGAGATTTGTAATTTAATCCCTCTGCCTTTTTCCTCAGCGGCAAAATGGGACAATTTGATTTGAGGGAGAGTAGCACATAGACTTAATATTTGAGTTTGCTAGCCATAAGAAAGAATAGACCTTGCCTTATTCTAATGGCCCCCAGTTCCATCCTTTCTAGAGGTGGGAGACTGCTAGTAAAAGTTGTACACTGATAATAAGTGGTGATGAGTCTAATGAAACTCCCTGCAGAGACTTCTGTGAATGTGACATGAACAAAGATGATTCGTAATTATCTGACTATTACACATGTTCCTCAATAAACACTTAAGAAGCCCACTAATGAATCAGAGATTAGCAGACTAAAGGTTTGCAATTACAGAACACATTAAAAGGATAACTGTAGGAAGATTAAATAAAGATTTTAATTCACTGTAATTAGCCTTTCTTACTGAAATTAGATGTTGCTCCTACGGAGTATGTTTGCTTTCTTATGAGTTGGTTGAGCATAGCCAAAATCAGACCAAACATGCAAAGACAAGTCTGAGGTTTTGAAATTTACATGTACACACCAACCTCACCAACTCTGGGCCAAGGCCCTAGAAAACACACCTTCAGAAGAATTCCCATCTTGAATGTTTGTTTCCCATTTTCTGAAAAATCATCATCCAAGAGAATAAATAGCATCTTCCTACTGGAGATAACCCCTGGAGCCTGTGCCTTTCTCATCCTTTGGGAAAGACCACATCAGATGGTGGAAAGTTGATACTGCTGGTTTTGAAGATAGTTTTCTTTAGAAAGTACTGGGAGGGGGAATGGTTTCCTTCTAACATTTCTCTATGTCCACAGCTTTACTCTTCCAAGTTGAAGTATCTTGTAATGTGAATAGTAGTCTAAAAAAAATTTAGCTATGGGTATTTTGTTTTTACTTCAGATTAAATATAATAACAATCTATACTGGCTGGGCGTGGTGGCTCGTACCTGTAATCCCAGCACTTTGGGAGGCTGAGGCAGGTGGATTACTTGAAGTCAGGAGTTCGAGACCAGCCTGGCCAACATGGTGAAACCCCATCTTTACTAAAAATACAACAATTAGCCAGGCATAGTGGCAGATACCTGTAATCCTAGCTACTCAGGAAACTGAGGCAGGAGAATCGCTTGAACCCAGGATGTGGAGGTTGCAGTGAGCAGAGATCACACCACTGTACTCCAGCCTGGGCAACAGAATGAGATTCTGTCTCAAAAACAAAACAAAACAAAAAAGTAAACCAAACCCAAACTAAAATAATAATAATAATCGACATAGCATTGGCTTAGCACTGACTGAGCTCAAGTAGGCCTCTAATCATATTCAAAGGGTGTGGTTTACAGTTCCAGACATGGATTTTTGCCTCAGCATTTACTGAACTCCCCATCTGTACAAGAAACAAGGTTAAGGGTTTTGGGGCCCCAAAGATAAATAACACTCAAGTCCTGACCTCTAGAAGAGAACAAACCATGGTTGGGGTGGCAGGAGATGTTAGTAATTAACTATAAAACAAGGTAGAATATGCATGTTAAATAGAGATTCTAGAAACTTGGTTCACCTGCAATTAAGGTGCCTTTGCTTGCTGCTTTCATATTCTAGGCCTGGCATCAATTAACACTCCAAAAATAATGCTAACAAGTCCACCAGGGTCATGGAGTTTGGCTCTGCCCAAGCAGTGATCACTGACTAAAGTTCAAAAGCAGTACTCATACATATTTGGCTGCTTATCAAATTATTCTAAAAATCTACGGAAAGATAGATACGTTTCCTGATTGTTGCTTAGTCATTTCTGCAGAAGAGTCTCTTTAAAAAAGACACAAAAACCTATAGCTGGTTAAAAATTAAGATGTTCTTTGCCTGCTTAAAATCTGTATGTCTTTATTAGGTGTAGGTGGGCTGGGCTATGCATTTGCTTAACATTTATGATACTGTAAAGGAGACCAATAAATTTCTCTGTGTTATTATAAAACAGTTTACAATTTGAAAAAATATGTAACCTGGAGTCCTCAGTCAGCCTAGATAATTACTACAGATAAAGTAACACCATCTTGGCAAGGCCACAAAGGCAAGGAAAATCTTCTGAGCCATGTAATTTTGAACATGTTTTTTAACAGAGCCTCAAAAATATTATCTCTCTGAAATATCAGATCAACCCTGATAGCCTGAATATACTTTAAGTAATTTCCTATGATCCTAGACACATCTAACTGTAGTTCCTCTCACCAGCCAAGGATATTTAAAGACTGATATTTTGTGACTGTACGTTTTACAATTTATACTCTTACAGTACACTTAAATATCTTATAAATAGTTTGTCATTTTGCTAGCCACACTTTTCATTACAATAAACATTTAGTTACGTATCCTTCATGATTACGGGGAAATAGATCTAGTTTTGTACATCTTTCACAATTATAAGACATATGGTATTTCTAGTATTTAGAATCTATGTAACATTTGACATTGCAAAATGAATTTGTGATAAGAGAGTTTATTCCACCATCTGGCACAAGTTCTTCTACTTGTTTATATTACTTATGGGATAATAACTAACTACACTGACAATATAATTCTAAAATTTACTTTAATGACAATATGCTAGTTAACAAGTCAGAGGCAAATGATCATTAGAGATTACAACCTAAATCTAATAATGTTAAACCACAAGTAATAAAATGGGTTAATTAACATAGCTGTATAATTAAAATGCCAAGCATAAAGTGATCTCCATTAAACAAAAGCTTGACTAGCATAATTTTTAATTATTTTGCTTTGTAAAATAAATGTCACATCATAAAACTATGCTTAATATCAGATTATAGTGCTACCACTCTTTGAATATACATATGTATGTATGTATACACATATTTAAACTTCATATTTAATGCCAACAAATGACTTCACATCCACATGCTCTTACTATATTGTCCCACCTGCACTGACCTAGGCTGGCCATTATAGTGGTTAATTACCATGAAACCAACTCAGATTTGGGAAACGGGGGAAGGATAAATCAAAATTGGAACTAAAACCCATTATCAAGGTAATGAGAATAAAGATCACATCAAGCTCAGCAATCAACTTTCTCCTGCATTCACCAATAGCATCTAGTGAATAAGAAGCACAAAACACCATCCTTACCTGTTGAACCTTAGCTCATTGTTCAGGATGAGACTGAAGTTCTTGGTTTCTAGCTTCCATACAGGATTTCCAGAACAGGGAATTTGAATGTAGTTAAATCTGCCAGAACCTTCTCACTGGCCCTGGGAACTGAGCCACTTTACAGAAACTATGCAATACAGAACAGGGGCCAAGGCCCATTGAGGGAGCCTGTTGAAGAATATGGAGTCTCTGGAGACCTGATATACGATTCCATTTTATTTTAAGTGATCAAATATACCTACTGTATGGCTTATTTTGCACTGTTAAGGATGCTTTTCAATAATATCAAAGAAAGAAAGATGAAAAGAATGTGAGTCGCTTTGCATTCATAAGCATAATTGCTAATACTAGAAGAAAATTCCGGGGATGGAGATAATAAGGTTGGCAAATAAGGAAGAAAATATGCTTATTCTTATCATAGTTGAGAAAAATTTCAAGGGAGGTTTTTATTTTTATATCAAGATTGACATCACATGTTACCAAGATTTGGATCGGTTGTTAACAATTCCAAATGAGGACATAATTTTCAGAAGCATTTCATAGACGGATCAAACCCCAAAGTGACAACAAATCGTAGTCATACTTCTTACTCTTATGTCATTTTCAACGTTGAGAGCATTCTTCCATATATGATCTATCCCAGTGTGTCCTCTGGTTTCACAGTTTCCTTATGTTTGTAGGATTAAGATCACTTGGAAAAGAAAAAGTGCTAGCCTGGAGCTAAAAGGGCACCAGGCTAGAGGAAGCAGTTTTCTGCTTGCAGTGGTACTGTACTAAAAATTTGTCTCTAGTTCAATGAGTAACGAGTAAAAGTGCTTCTCTGAGCTCAAGCTTTTCCATTAGTAAAAAGAGAATTACTTATATATCACCCAACTGACAATGAAGTTTATCTCTGGAATACTAAAAAACAAAAACAAAAAACAGCCCTCAATGAACTGTGCCAGGGAGAGAGAGCCAGCCCTCCAAGAAACTGTGTCCATTTAATTTGAACCCTTACTGCCAGGGGTATAGACTGTGAATGCAGAGAGATCTCTTCTCGGGAGAGAAGAGATGGACATCTTTGTAGGAAGTTTGAAATGCAGGTCTGTTTGGAGAGCAAAAGACATCATATGATCTCTTTTAGCCTTCTCTTCATCGCTAACTGCATTGATATATTCTGGACAACAACAACAATAAAAGATCTGTCTATACTCATCGAGCATCATGGGGCTTACCTATTTCCAAGTGTTCAAGGGCCAACTGAATGCCTGAGGAGTATCGTCAAGGCCGGTATAAACTAATGAGCTCTGTAAATTCTCTCTCTCTCTCTTTCATGATCTCTTCCTCTTTCTCTTTCTCTTAACTAAATGCCTTTAGTAATAAATATCCCATTATGCCATGAACTCACACTCAAAGGAGACCCAGTGGAAGGGTGTGGTTTCATCATCATCAAATTACATGTTAAAAATAATTAAAAATCACTTAGAATACTGGGGCAACAGAAAGATACACGAATGAATCCAACCTAGGAGCAGGCCTAACTTGTCCACAGAACTTGAATAAGAAAATGATGCTTCACTAATTAACAAATGTTTAATAAAAGACAACTAATATGTTCAGCAGTATTATAGGCAGATGCTTTGCTGGGTTGCAAAAACACTACAAGACAGTTCACGTCATTTAATTTTGTAAAATGCTGACTTTAACTAGCAGCTTTTATGTAAATGTCACTTTGCATTTTAAAACATAATTACCTTTAGAAAATAACTCTCTGTTCTACAAATTGAGATCTAGATAACTGGGTGTCATGGGAAACCCAGGTTTCCTAAAATACTAAAAATTAAACATAACACATGCTTTTAAAATGGGACCCAAGTTAGAAAGATACAGTGAATACATGACAGTTAAATCTCCTCCTTCAAATTTCTGATGGGGTGAATTGTCGAGCCTAATTTCTGATGACGTGAATTGTCGAGTTTAATGAAACTCCCTTCACTCTCATTCAACGAATCATGCTGAAATTTAAGTGTGCAGATTCAACATTTGGAATTTCAGTCCCTCCCAAGTAATACCTTATTCCTGAGTATAAAAGAGCAAAAAGTATTCTCAAACAGTGGAATTTACAGATAATTCAAGCCAACTAACATTCATTGAATGCCTACTCTGTACTGGGTACCTAAGAGTTAAATTCTCCTTTACTTAGACACCAACCCTCACATAGAAGTTTGCATTACAGTAAGAGAAAAATATGTAGCATTCAAACATTAATAACAGGCAAGTTTTCCCAGGTTTGTCTTATTCTTGCTTGCCTCCTTGAGTAGTACACAAGGAGCCCAGTGTAGCATTTTCAGGGTCAGTGGGGACCTCTTGAATGGGAATTACCTTCCTGTTCTGTTACACAGTGTTCTCCTCTAGCTTGGCAAGGCTGGGGCAGGTGAGTCCCTACACCAATGGCCTCACATTACTTTTCTGGTTGTTTTCCCTGTTTAGTTTTGTGCTGTTTTCTCTCTTTTTACTAGGCAGTGAGGTCTCATTTCTTGCACATCAGTGTGTCTGCCTCTAAGTCACACTCCCTGCTCCGGGCGCCTCCTTCCACTCTTACTTGGCCAGATTCCTCCTACGTGCTTTAATTCACCACTCAAAATCAGCAGTGGACTAAGGACCAGAGAACCTAGCTTGATCATGGCTCTTCGTGAGGGCTGGAGGGGCCACACCATGAGTAAAGTCCATGAACATTAGTGTCTGGCCTTTGCAACATCAATCCGGGCTGTTCACAGATATTTTTGTATGTGTTTGATTTCTCATTTCCATGTCAGAGAGTTGAGGTTTGAAGATAAGTGGCTGGTGGCTGAGTTTGAACATTCCCTAAGAATGGGCTGTCCTGCGGGGAGGAGGAGTCATACAGCCTCCATTTTCCCATAATGTTCTCTCCCACAGTCCCAGGTGGTCACTCTCAGGTACAGCCCCTTATGCACCATCGATGGCCTGTGGCTATGTGCGCCTGTCCCTTCTGGATCCTTTTGCTCCAAGGGCTTAATAGCGTCCCGTGGCTCCTGGAAGCCAAACAAGATCTAATCACAACTTTGGATGAGGTCGGGGATGAAGACAAGGACGATGACACAAAGCACAGATGCCAACCTGAATGATTCCCTCTTCCTTTGGTTCCCTTATTTGTTGTGTGGATTCTGTTTCTGTTTGTGTCTTCAAATAAAATGCCCTTCCATGCTTTTTATGTTTGTTTCTCACTTCTGCGTTATGGACTATGTGGTTATGTGTCTGTTATTTAGATTTTCAGAGATGTATGTTTAGTTTGACAATTTGACAACAATATGAAAATGTCTGTTGAAAAATCTTATATTTTCAGAATTCCGACCAAATCACTGTGGTTTTCTGTTGGCTCTGGTGGTATTGCACTATCCCTTTTGGTAGGAGAAAAGAGAAAGAAAGAAAAAACCAGCACAAAGTGTTCTGCTTCCCAGTACAAATGCTTTTGGGTCTACTAAGCCCACTCTTACTCATGTGCATTAGGTCAAATTCTGGCTGAAATCATGAGACAGCTGCAACTTCATACTTTGAAATCTCAAAAAAATCTTGATATACTCTATAGGGTAGTTGGCAGATCTTTCCTTTTTTGGTGTTTTAATTTTCTTTAATGTAGACAATTTTTGAAATAAGGCAAGAGAAGAAATGAGAATTTTCAGTGATGAAATCAGTATATTCACAACTTTAAATATGTAATGCCATGGGAACTTTCTGCAATGAAGATTGGTTCAACTAAATATTTTTTAGAGGTAATACTTATGTCAGGTTAGGTTTCAGTTAACTATTAAGAGAGTTAAAAGGCTATGAAAATAATACGTTGTACATAATAAACATATACAAATTTTGTTAAATCAATAATAAATGTAAAAAAAAAAGCTATGCAGTTTCTGAAAATGTTTTTAAAATTTACCACCAATAAGCAAGTGTACAGTTGAAGATACCACACTCTTAGATTCTAGTGCAATACAGGAAAAACAACTTCAAATTCCAAGTTTAAACATTCTGGAAAGTTGAAGGCACAAGGAGATGACTTTTTTACTACCTTGCAACACTTTATCCTAAATGAGTGTGGCTTCATGCCTTTGTCAAGGGCTTTGGTGGCTGGGACTGATGTGTCTCAAGGCGACTCACATAAAAAGGAAGGTGGTTTATGACAGAGCCCATGTGTGGCAATGTGAGGTCTTCTGGGATCACGTGTGGTCTTCTGGAACTGGAACTGAGGCATGGAAATCCATGAGGAACTATGCAGATGGGATCAGCTGTCCACTAAAACCTGTTGCTACCTCTTCTGTCATATAAGACATGCACACAGCCAGATACATCCAGGGATACTCCCAGCTCCCTGTACATCCAGGGATAGCTCATGTGACTAGCTCTTGTCAGTGGAATACAAGCAGGGTGACATGTATCACTTCTAGACTGAGGCTTTTAGGAAGTAAGTGACGCATCTTCATTTTCTTTACTGTTTCACCTGCAAGATATACCTTGCAAGACACATCTGACATCAAGACTGTATCACTCACAAGATGGAAGCAGAGGGCTCCAAATCCCTAGTGGGCATAGAGCCACAGATGGGAGGAACCTGGATCCCTAAATCACACACCGAGGAAAACCATCTCCCATCCAGGAACACCTGTGTTGTTCCATTGTAGAAGTGACTCTACTTCTATGAGTTAAATTGCTAAAACATAGGGATTATTTTTTGTTACAGCATTAGGTGTGCCTTAACTGATACAAGGATTGGAACTGTAGTGTGTCTCTGCCTCTCTGTGAGCCCTCTTTAAAGACTGGTTCCTCCTGGTCCCCATGCTTCCTGCTCCCTCATCACACTGACTTTGACAGATTGATGCCAAGTCTTGGTATACTATGATGCAAACCTACTACCCACCACTTCCTCCTTTCTGCACCACATGTGCCAAATATCTTTCATTAGCTCTTCCAGATCCAATCTCTACCCCTTTCTTTGTTTTTTTTTTTTTTTTTTTTTTGTTGTTGTTGTTTGTTTGTTTGTTTGAGAGAGGGTCTCACTCTGTCACCCAGGTTGGAGTACAGTGGTGCAATCTCACCTCATTGCAACCTCCAACTCATGGGTTCAAATGATTCTCATGCTTCATCTGCCCAAGTAGTTGGGCCTACAGATGCCTATCACCATGCCCAGCTAATTTTTTTAGTTTAGTAAAGATAAGATTTCACCATGTTGACCAGGCTGGTCTTGAACCCCTGAGCTCAAGTGATTTACCCACCTCTGCCAGCACCTTGGGATTACAGGTGTGAACCACTGTGCTCAGCCACTTTCTACCCCTTTCTACTCTGTTCCTTCCCCTGAGAGGTGATTTGAATTGATTGCATCAAATGACTCCTGTGTTATCCTCTTCCAGTTGAATTTGGTTAATGAAGAACCCTAGCAGGTGACAGGAGGGAGGAGAATGCATTTGGGATACCTATTCATCTGGTTCTTTCCTGTAAGGCTTCCTCAGGCTTCTTGGCTCTGTCAACAGGAGTTCACTGTTCCTATCAGGCAGCCTTCTCAAAGAGCTTTCATCTTTGAAGTTCTGGTCACCTTCTCCTTCACACATGCCTTGGAGTAACAGCTCTACCTCGTGGTACTGGTAGCTCCAGGATCCTGAGTTATTCCTTGTGGTTTTCTTTCATCCTGCCCACACTTTTGGATTCAATTCATGTATAAACTCTCTTCAAATTATCCTACTTTTGGAGTGCCATATGCTTCTCTCACTGCAAAACCATATTACAGTTACAATTCTCTAGGAGGTTGTCCTTGGGTCAGCTGTCTAATGCTGTTTCCCTTAACCATGTCCAGGAGATAGAGGCGTCATGCAAACGTGTTACCAAGCCTAACCCCTTCGGCAGAGGCTGAGTGGTGGCAGCTTGCCATAGAGGATATTTGCAGACACTTCAAAATAAGTGGTGTAAAAATAGTACACCTTCATATTTTCTGGTAAAACTTTCCCCTCCTTTCACTCCTCCTCAGCTATATGACTGATGTTGTCCACTGTTGCATTTTTTTTTCTGGTGGATTGCTTCACCACTGAGAGAGCTGATTATTGCTTTCTACAGGACTGTGTATTGTGACCAGTTCATATTTCTAGGACAACACCGTGGAGAATCCAAGTTGTTACATTTAAAAATGAAAATGTTCATAAAAACAAAAAGAGAGAAACCATAGAAATAACCACAGAATCAGATTTTCGCCACATTACTTCTTAGGGAGAAAAAAATCTTTGTACCAAACTAATTCATTAGATATGCCATAGGGTGTTGCATCCAAAGAACTAATCACAATTTTCTTTCACATTTTTAAAGATCGTTCATATTTGTCTTACTGGCATTAGTTCACAGCAAAAGATGCTACATAAGCACCCATCTGGATGGGAAATTACTATTACTCCACAATCTCATCACTTTCATTCAATGTGGAAAGTGCTCATATGCAGAGGCTGGGAGGGTTCAGTAGATTGTCTAACCTAAGGTGTAACAAAGATTGTGTGAATATCCAGGGACGGAATCTAAACATTCCATTTTAAGGTTTTTTTTTTCTCCGTAATTATTGTTTCCTACTATATTATTAAGTGTTTGATAATAACACATGTATCCTTTTTCTTTTTTCAGGGAAAGGGGTACTCATATTCCTCCCCCTGGAAAAAGACAAAGTGGGAGAAAATATCTATTTTCACTCTACTTAGTTTTAAAGTTGCATGTTTTATGTAAACTGTCATTCATTAAGTTTGAGTAACAAGATATTTATTTTTCAAAATTAATATATTCTTAAGGCCTACTACTGCTGCCCTTCACCATGCATAGAAACCCACATCATCCCATCCTCAATATTACATATTATCAATTTCATGGCTTGGGATATAGCCAAAAGCTTAGATTTACAAGGACTTCATCATCGGATTCAAAGTGGCAGATGGTTATCTGTTTCTAAAAGTCACAGGTTGATCAAATGGCCCCAGCTTCCTCTCTCTCTTAGCTCCCTGCCAAACCCAGCACACCTACTTGCACAGCTAAAATCAGGGAAATAAGTGTGCTTTAGCCTGATTTTATTTTCACAGATTTCTAGATCTGTATATAGTGATTTATGCATTTTATCATGTTTTTCATAAACAATGACTACATACAAAAAATTGTTAAAATAGTACTAGAGCTTTGAGTAAATCCATAGACTTAAGACTGCACTGTCCAATATGGCAGTCACTAGCTGCATGCAGCTATTGAGCAGTTCGAATCCGGCAAGAGTAGCTGAGGAAATGGATTTATTTAATTTTATTTTCATTAATTTAGATTTAAATTTAAGAACTAAAGAAGGATAAAGTATTTTTCCACTAAACATAACTTCACTGTTTTGCTAGGACTACATTTTACTTAACCATTGCATCCTGTAAGACACTGTATTGTCGGAAGCAGTACTTTGTACTTTTAAAAACATGGCTATCATCAAATTTAAAACTACATGTATGATTCACATTACATTTCTACTGAAAATCTCTGCTTGAAAAGCTATCTAAGGCTAAAATGCTAGTATTTCTACTTATAGCTGTAGCCAGATACATGTAGCATTATCAGGGTATATGGGGAGACTTCTCTAGTACATAGAATAGGTATAAGAATTAGGGAAGAATCCTGAATTTCAAAATTCAGTTCTCCTCATATAAACTTGGTGACTGACTGTACAGTCCCTTGTTACTTCAGTTGTTTATATAAGCTTAAAATAAAATAAGGTTCCACAGCAAGATAATTTTATTATGCCAGCTCAGAACTGAACAGATCAAAATGCTTCCTTTGCTGCTCTTCAAATATTCTTTTACAAGATGCATCAAGCCTTAGAATGAAGATGTAATGCCTGTAAGTCTAGCAAACTGTTTTATAAGAAGTCAAAAATGGAGTCTACTGAATTAAATTTCAAATCAAATTAGGGACACTGAAAAGACTCTTAAATATACAACATTCTTTTCTTTCAAGCTATTTTAGTCACAGCTGAAAAGATCAATGTAGTCTGTTCCAAGTATAAAATTTTAGAAAGATCGATACATAGATAGGCTCAAGTCATTTCCATGCCTGTGTCTTTGTTAGTTTGATAAAAGTGAAATAGAATCTTTCAAACATAAGGCACTGTCAGTATAGTCTTAAAGAAAACCAAATCCTTCAGTGGAAAAGAGAAATGGCCACTTTCTCAGGACAGTACCAGAGAGAAGCTGAAGCTGTTTATGGAAAGAGACAGTGACTTGAAAATTACCACCAGAGTATACTGGAAATCAAAAAGTACGTTTTTCTTCCAAATCCACCTAATGATTCTGTAAAATAATATACATATCTTTATTATAATGAGTCATAACAATGATTTGAGATCTTCCCATATAAATTTTATGCCTCCTTGTTTCTCCTTAGACAGGACAAGAGATGAAAACTGGAAAGTTTGGGTCATATGGATCATGGCAGCACTGCTATGTCTGGAATTTTCTTATAAATATCCCATTGCTTTGAGGCTCATGGGCCTGACTAAAACAGCAGGGACAATCTCATTTGCACTTTTATAGTTGTAGAGGGATTTTCAAGAGTTAAAACAATTTTCCATAATATTCCATATTAACTTAATGAATCTGAAGTGTGGTCACTACACCTTTTCATGCTTTTCTGCAGGCTGATAATTTGGAAGTAACTAGAAAAACAAACAAGATTATAAACAAATGCCAACAGGAAGGCATTCTTGGGTACTCAAAAGAATCTACTTTGCAACAAAATTTTATTGCCTGTTTGCAGCTTTATGCCTTTTTAAGATTATTTTTTAAACACTATAAATGACTGTTTCTACCCTTGTGAAAATTATCACTTCAAAGGAATATCTTTTAGCACTCTCTATAATAACCCAAACAAATCTCAGAAAACAAAGTGGATTCTACCCTTTTTTGTGATTAAACAATAAAGAATATTGTATCAGAATCGATTTGCACTTCATTAAAATAAATGCTCATTGTTTATCAGCATTAAAATAACTTCATTTTGCTTAACATTAGAAAAAAACTGGTTTTCATTAAGGAGTAAAACTTCCACAGAAGTTCATTTTTCAGTCTACCTATAAAGCGCATAGCAAACTGTATCAGGCATTAAGGATACCAAAAAAAGGATACATAAGGAAGTTTAAAAATCAGAGGTAATGAGAAGGGAGTTCTAAGTAAATACACAGCACTATTAAAATAAATGCTATATATATATACACACACAGACAAAATAAATAAATGCCTAGAGGACATAGGATATACAAACTGAGTTGATGGACGATAGAATAGATGGGGTTAAATGGAGAAAACTAATTTGAAGCAGTTCCCTTGTGATGCCAGGAAGGGCAGCTTCTGGGGCAGTGAGCAAGGTGCTCCCTGGGTGGAGGGGAAGTTCAACCAGCACAGGAAAGGGCCTTGTCAGAGAGCTTTAAAAGGAGAGACGTGTACCTCAGACAGGGCTGATAACCTTTTCCTAAGAACTAAACTTGGGATTTTTAAACACTTAGGAATAATGTTCTAGAAGTGTATAAAAAAGTGTACCTGTAGATTCAAACAGAAGAAAGTACCGAAATAACAGGCCAAAAATGAGTAAATTGTTGTATAAAAAAGTGTACCTGTAGATTCAAACAGAAGTAAGTACCTAAATAACAGGCCAAAATGAGTAAATTGTCAAATAGTTGATGTGTATCTACTTCAGAAAGGGCACTGGCTTCTACTAAACTTGGCTCTGTGAAGAGAAAATTGTGCCAGACCAATTTAATTTCCTCTCCCAGTAGAGGGACAGGTAATGTCAACCAACAGGAAGCAATAGTAAAAAAGAATGTTAAAATAGGTCAGCCATGAGAAAACCAAAATCTAGAATGCAAATTTGATAAAGGATTTGACAAGGTAAGGATATATGCAGGTACAGGTGTGCTTCTTCTAAAAGTCCAACTTCCCCTATTGAAAAATTACTTAAACTTGTGTCAGGTAGATAGCAAAGCAGTAGGTAAGAAATGTGCATGTGCTGGATTAAAACAGAAAATCAGATATATTGTGTAAATTTAGGACACTCTTGATTTCTTTGAAATATCTAGAAATAAAGAATTCTGTAAATTCTAGTGTACAGCTATCCCCTACCTTTGCCTCTTTTGCTCACTTGTCTCACAACCATCTTTTAAAGTGCTATGAGTGAAGGCGTGGATTAATTTTGTAATAGTGCAGCAAAGGGAAATTATAGCAACCTAAGAATACAGTAAAAATAAGTCATCATGATGCACAGAAATAGAACATGATTAGCAAGAAGATCATTAATATTCTAAACTGCAACTAGATAAACTACAAAGACCTCTTGTATATTGGGAGGAAAATTGACTTTCCATCAGGCAAGGTTTTTGTTTTTCACATCTTTTTATCTTTTCTTAGGATCAAGTTCTGAAATACGGTAGAAATAAAAAGGCTTAGGAGTCAGACAGACCTGGGTTCAAATCCTGGCTATGCCACTTACCTACTGCATGAACTTGGGCAGGAAATTTAAGCTTTTCTGTTCCTTTACGTGAAAAAGTGATACCTACTTTGCCGTTTGCAATGAGGATTAAGTGATACAATGTGTGTAAAATACTTG
Source organism: Cacajao melanocephalus (assembly GCA_963573385.1). Taxonomy (NCBI): domain Eukaryota; kingdom Metazoa; phylum Chordata; class Mammalia; order Primates; family Pitheciidae; genus Cacajao; species Cacajao melanocephalus. The sequence continues at coordinate 90,329 of CAUYLG010043538.1, forward strand.
GTACCTTGATTTCTCAGTAAATATTGGCTCCCTTCCACACCTTTCTCAATACTGACCTCCCTCCTCACTTCTCCCTCCCAACTGCCCTTATACTTGGGAAAGAAAGATACAAGAAAAGGCTAAGAATAAAGCCCTGTCTTGTGAATCAGGAAAAGTGACACAGCCTTACTTCCTTTTACTCCTGTTAAAGGTTTTCTGACTCTACAAGGAGCCATTCACACTAGTTTGACATTCTCATGGTGCTTCACAGTTTTTCCATGTCAAATGTCAATGAGCTCAATGAAAAGGCCTCCTTGTCAAGTAACATTAAAAAAAAATATTTTCCTAGAAATATTAGGTAAAGAATAGCACAAATACAAGTATAATCATGAGCAAATGATAACCCTAGCAATGCCTAAAAAATAGTCATCCCATCATGTCAGGTTTATAACTGCAAGCGTGAACTGGGAAATCAGACTTTTTGTTTTCACAGATTTGTCCAGTTTTCTAAAGTAAACAAAAATCAATTTCCTAGCATGGTCTATAACATCTCGATAACAATTTAGCACCCATGAATAAAGAAAGAGTCAGGGATTATAAAATCACTTAGAATGTATTATTTCTAGACTGAGCAGACATAAGTCTTTGAGGATTAATTTCATGCTGAGGGTTAAATTTCCCTTTCACGATAGGCTAACCATTGCCTGAGGCTGCACAGATAATGAACCTGCCAAGGGATTAGCAAGGAAACACTTGTGTTATTATAAAGCGGGTACACTTCCCTTTCTAACCAAGTTCATCCTACATGACATTAACAAATTACTCCCTCTCTTGCCCACATTTCAATATAATGTGAGCCAGCAAGTGACCCCGAACCAATAGGACATGAGATAAGATCTTCTCAGTGCACGAATGGCTATTAAACTTGTCTGAGAGAGTTGGACCTCCTGCAGGGAAACACAAGGCATTTTATCTCCATAGGGCCCCTGCCTGGGTTGCAGAAACCTTTCATTGGTCATAAAGCCTCTAAATAGCCACAAAGCCAAGAGGTAAGGAAGTCTTAACACAAACATGTAGCCCACAGAAGAGGCACTCTCCCAAAAACACAAAGGATACAACTCATTTTTTACAAACACACAAGGACCCTAAAATCTTCTAAATAAGAACTTAGCAACTTAGCAATTTGTGAAAATATACATGTTCAGAGAGATTTCTGATATTTCAGATAAATATATCCTTTCCTCAACAGATTTTTCCTAAAATAACAGGGATGTTCAAGGATGGCAAATCTGGATTTTTCTCCATCTTCCTTCTCAGAGGGCCAGCTTATACTACGTAGGCCAAGACTAGATCCTTCCCTGTGGGGCGGACCCTCTCTCCTGAGTGGCACTCACCATTTTCTTCCTTCAAATATGATACTCAGGCACCTGCCTCATTTTGATTCTTCTTACCTTTGGCTCCCCATTAGAGTTGGACCAAATATCTTTCACAGAGTGAACAGTCAGCTACTGTTGTCAAAACTGAATCTACCTGGTCTTTCTATTTGGCGATCTCCCTCCTGATTCCACTGTACAATGTGTGGGGCGAAGATAATCCAACAGGTATGAAGACTATGTGGCCTGGTTACCTAGAAAGTTATAATTTGGTAGTGTTGAGTATAAATTGGGAGTGCTCTTAAGAAGCTGTTCTACTACTGAGTGGCCAGACTGCTGCCCAAGTGAGAACAGCTACTTCTGTTACTCGCTAATAAGCAGCAGGTGGAGGAAAATGTAGACTAGTCAGGACATCACTGGCATTTGCTACGACCCAGGCATTTGGTTCAAAGCATGATTCTTATAGGAAAGCACAATATAGTTTTCTTATGATATATTAGTGAACTTCTGTTCAAAATACTGTCTTGTGATGAGTAGATAACACTTTTACAAATTCAAGTTTTTATCTGTCAGCTTGAAGCCTTTAGAATTGAGCCCACGATGTCATTGCATTTCATGCATATTCTCAGACTAATAAAGTCTATTGCACAAAGTCTACACAGACATGTTGATAGCTAACATGAAAGCATTATGTAATGAAGGTGAGGGATGTGAGTGTTGATCTCTGGGCTCTGCAACACTGAGGCACTCCATGAGCCCATGGTTGAGAAGGCAGTTTCAGTAGAATGGTGGAGGTGGGCATCAGGGTACCTAGGTAAGAAAATGAGCAGGTGGCAGAGAAAATGGATACAGGCAGTAAATGTAGCATTCTTCCTCAAAAAGTTTGTAGTTAAGAAAAGGGAAGACAGGCAATAACAAGATAACAGAAGGGGATAAACAGAAAGTTTTTCTTTTTGTTTTTGTATTAAGAGATGCAGGAGATGAACATATTTGTTGTTAGAGTGGAAAATCAGATCAGAGGAAAAACTGAAGGGGAAGAAGACACAAAGTAAATTATAAAGGATTAGGGTCAGGAGGGACTCATCTTAAAAAAGAGACCAGATACACCCTCTTTAAAGGCAAGACTAAAGAAAAACAAGAGAAGGAACACAGGTTGTGAGCCAGAGTAGAGGAATTTTAGGAAAATGGTGTCATATGTCCCCAGTTTCCTTAGTAGATAGGAAGGCATGCCACCTGCAGAGTGATGGGAAGGTGTGTGGCTGGAGGCTGTGGTGGGGAGGAAACCTAGAGAAACCATGGTGGGAGTGAGGTGGGAACTCACCAAGAAATTAATGACAGGTTTTGCCAAGTTGCAAGGAGACTGGAGAACACTGAGCTGGGGCTAAGTGTGACTGAAAGGGCCAAGTGGTGTCCAGACTGCCAGCCAAGTGCAGTGAGAAGGGAGTGGAGCACTCGGAGAAGGAGGAGGTGAAGGGAAATCCTGCTGCACAGTGCAGAGGAGGTACGGCACGTTCACGAGAACGGAGCAGGGCAAGACCAAGAAGAGGGGATTCCAAGAAGAGGGGCTGCGTTTAGAGTCTCTTTGCCAAGGCAGAGCACAGAGGTGAAGGCCAGGGGAGGAGCAACAACTGTGAGGACAAGAGGGTGGAGGGTGCACTGAGGTTGAAAGCCTGGTGAAGCTGCCAGGGAACAGGCCCTGGAGTCCTCGAGAGATGTGAGGCCATGTCCAGTCAGTAACACAGGCTTGGTGAGCAGTGGTTACAGCTGGAGTAAGTAGGGCTGACCTAGCCTGGGATCGGAGAGATCAAGGCAGCAATGACAGCTTGGATTTGCAGTTCCTTGACTCTCAACACCATACTACACCCCTACAACTCACTTGTATAGCTAAAGCTCAAACTCCTCACACTGAAAGACTTCCCACTCCCATGATCTCAAACGTTGCCTTGTTGTTGTCTTGTCCCTCTACTTTTACTGGTGAATGAGCTCTTCAGTCCTGTGACCCAGTGTCCATTACTGTCTCTGCCTCCCACTTCTGGGGCAGCAGGGCCTGCAAATGGGCTCCACGCTTACATCAGCCCCAGGAACCAAGTCATCACCTCAGAGCCCATGGAAGTGATTATAGCTACAGGTTTGCTTCCATCCTGTGGAAGACTGATGTGGGCAAGTGCTTTCATGGTCATGGTCCTTGAATCCTGTACCAGAAACACCCAGGTCAATCACAAAGGGAACTGAGTCAGAGTCAGGAGGTGAAACATAAGGAAATGGGGCTGGCCAGAGGCAGGCACAGTGTACACAGGTTCCAGGGCTCATCTGGCTTTCTCCTCTGTGTGAGGATATGGGCTTGCTGATATGGAGTTCAGCTGGAGAACAGAGGGGTTACATGTCTGTACAGATGTTCTACCTTCTTCCAGAAGAGTGAAATAAGTACACTTTATAAAACAGCTGTAGTACAGCACGACAGTACCTTCTCAAACACTGGTACTCACAGCTGCATAGTCCTATTGGGGTCTTTGTGAAGCCACACGGGGACACACTGAACCTGCTTTTCCTGTGTATGACCACCTATCTTCTACTAAGATTGTGTGTCTTTTGCTAAATAAATTGGGACTGCAATAAGGACTTACAGAGTGTGACTTCATGGTCTGTTCCTGCCAAGCCATAGCCTACTTGGGGTATCCTTTTCTGCACACCCCAGCCATATTACCTCAAGCCATATTACTTGAGGTAATATGGCTGAGGTGTGCAGAAAAGGATTGCCACAAAGATGGCCTGCGCTATAGCAAATCAATGTTAGAGATAGGAAAAAGTGAATTTCATGGAGGCAGGGAGTGGGGGAAATGCTGATCGATACATTGCTTTGCCTGATGTCCAGGCTACAGATTCACAGAGCTATTACTTGGCACATTCACCAGTATTCCTGTTTATGGTAATGTGAAATGATGCTTCCCTTTATAGTTACTGAGTGGAAAGTCTTAATTATTTCTTAGTAGTCGCCAGCAGAAGCACACCTTTCTTTTTTAATAAGAACTTTAGTTGGTTAAATACATGATACCAGTACATCTACTCACCTCTTAATGGAAATTTCAAGTTGTTACAAGGTTAGTGTCATTATCTTATTCAACACCCCACTTAATGTGGAGTGTGCATTCCACAACCTGCCAGAAAGCATTCAGCTGAATGAAGTTCTTTAATCTACATAATTACTATCTACTACATTTACTCTATTTTTATTTAATGTTTCTTTTAAAGGAGTCACTGAAAGTTTATCCAAGATCACTTACTTACAATTATTTACCATTTTCCATATGAAGGTTATTAAATTGTAATTAAAGTGCATTTACAGTCAGTTAGACTCTCATTCAAATAATACTGATAAATTGTATTAGAAATCCTCATAGGATTAACACACTTCACTCATCTCTGGAACCAAATTTCAGAAGCAGGTAACATTTGTATTTGTATATTCTAGGGGGCAATTAAGAAACATTCAATCAATATCTACTATAAGGTGGGTATTATTTCTAGTGAACACAGAACTGAGAACATAACCAGTTTCATTTAAGTAATAGACTTTATTTTGACTGTTAAATCACCTCAGTAACTGAAATATTGGGCAAAAGGGACTAAATTAACTTTCCTATAGTTCAATTTAGTAAAACGCCATACTATAACATTAAGTGACATTCTTGCTCTAAAAAGTTATTTTGATATATCTGAAACTAACTTCTCAATTTGGCTTTGAATCTAGTCAAATGGAGACAAATACAACTTGGAGAAAAGGCTCCAAGGCAAAAGGAGATGTGTTCTCTGGAGATCAAGGTGTATCTGCACTTGTGTTACTTAATGATGGGGACATGAGAAATGCATCAATAGGCAATTTCTTCATTGCACACACATTTGAGAATGTAATTACACAAGCCACGATGGTAGAACCAACTGCACATCTGTGCTGTATGGAATAGTCTATGGCCGCTAGGCTACAAACCTGTTCAGCATGTTGCTCTGCTGGATACTGCAGGCAATTGCGTTTACTCTGCAATTGCCAATGCAGAGCACAGAGAGGAAGGCCAGGGGAGGAGCAACAACTGTGAGGACAAGAGGTTAGGTGGAGGGTGCACTGAGGTTGAAAGCCTGGTGATGCTGCCAGGGAACACCAGGCTTTCCTAGTAAGTATTTGTGTATCTAAGTATATATAAACATGGAAAAGAAACAGTAAAAATATAGTATTATAATCTCATGGGACCACCATCATATCAGTGGTTGGTCTTTGACCAAAACATTGCATGACTGATGCTCACTTCTGGGAGATGGTCAAAAGTTGGTGAGAAATGGATGAAAAAAAGGGGAAAGAGACTCAAGCCCTACCTTCTCCCACAGCAGCAGCACAGAGGTCACCCTCCAGAGGGAAATGGGAGCTCACAGAACTAACTCCCTGAGAACATTCTTTGATAGGCTTTATTATCTCATCTCAGAATAAAACTGAACAGAGCTCATGGTTAAGAACAAAAGCAAGTTTTTGTTGTTGTTGTTGTTGTTTTTGAAACAGTATTATTTTTATCAAATAATTATCAAAGGTAGCATTGGGAAAATCCCACGTGAGTCAAGCCTTCAGTGTGAGTAGAGGGAAGAGACTTTTCCGATGGAAAACAAAAAGAAGAGTTTATTTCAACCACAAATATATTTGTCCTTATCTTTTAAAATGAAATTGTTTCTGCAGCAAAATAACAGTTACATTATCCCTAGTTGGAATTATCTTTTATCTACCAAAGGTTTCAGTGTTCTCAACATAATTAAAGCAAAAACAACAAAAATGGTTCCCCAAATGGGAAGCCCGAACAAATTCCTTACGGGTCTCACTAAAGAGACCATAAGAATCAGTTTGTTTTGGGCCGACTTTACTCATATAAACTTTCTTAAAATGTATCATCCTTCAAATGGCTTGATAACATCGATTTCCTTAGACTAGGCTTTGAACAACCAAATGTTGCTATCTAAAAGATTTCCCATTTAATATTATAAAACAGAATCATGTTACACACAAGCTTTCTAAATTTCAGTAAGTTGTGACTTCCAAAATTTGTAGATGAATATGTTTTCTTTTTTTTTATTGTACTTTAGGTTCTGGTGTACATGTCTAGATCATGCAGGATTGTCGCATAGGTACATACATGGCAGTGTGGTTTGCTGCCTCCATCCCCCCGTCACCTATATCTGGGATTTCTCCCCATGTTATCCCTCCCCAAACTCCCCACCCCTCACTGTCCCTCCCTCCACAACAGACCCCAGTGTGTGATGCTCCCCTCCCTGTGTCCATGAGTTCTCATTGCTCGACACCCACCTCTGAGTGAGAACATGTGGTGTTTGATTTTCTGTTCTTGTGTCAGTTTGTTGAGAACGATGGTTTCCAGATTCTTCCATGTTCCTACAAAGAACATGAATTCATCATTTTTTAAGGCTGCACAGTATTCCATGGTGTATATGTGCCACATTTTCCTTGTCCAGTCCATCACTGGTGGGCATTTGGGTTAGTTCCAGGTCTTTGCTATTGTAAACAGTGCTGCAATGAACATATGTGTGCATGTGTCTCTATAACAGAACGATTTATGATCCTTTGGGTATATACCCAGTAATGGGATTGCTAGGTCAAATGGAATTTCTATTTCTAGGTCCTTGAGGAATCACCACACTGTCCTCCACAATGGTGAACTAATTTACACTTCCACCAACCGTGTAAAAGTGTTCTGATTTCTCCACATCCTCTCCAGCATCTGTTGTCTCCAGATTTTTTAATGACTGCCATTCTAACTGGCGTGAGATGGTATCTCATTGTGGTTTTGATTTGCATTTCTCTAATGACCAGTGATGATGAGCATTTTTTCATATGTTTGTTGGCCTTGTATATGTCTTCTTTTGAAAAGTGACTGTTCATATCCTTTGCCCACTTTTGAATGGGTTTGTTTGTTTTTTCTTGTTAATCTGTTTTAGTTCTTTGTAGATTCTGGGTATTAGCTGTTTGTTAGATGGGTAGATTGCAAAAATTTTTTCCCATTCTGTGGTTGCTGGTTCACTCTAATGATTGTTTCTTTTGCTGTACAGTAGTTCTGGAGTTTACTTAGATCCCATTTGTCTATTTTGGCTTTTGTTGCCAATGCTTTTGGTGTTTTAGTCATGAAGTCCTTGCCTATGCCTATGTCCTGAATGGTTTTGCCTAGGTTTTCTAGGGTTTCTATTGTATTAGGTCATATGTTTAAGTCTTTAATTCATCTGGAGTTAATTTTAGTGTAAGGTGTCAGGAAGGGGTCCAGTTTTAGCTTTCCGCACATGGCTAGCCAGTTTTCCAAACACCAGTTATTAAACAGGGAATCCTTTCCTCATTGCTTGTTTTTGTCATGTTTGTAAAAGATCAGATGGTTGTAGATCTGTGGCATTGCCTCCTAGGCCTCTGTTCTGTTCCATTGGTCTATATCTGTGTTTTGGTACCAGTACCATGCTGTTTTGATTACTGTAGCCTTGTAGTATAGTTTGAAGTCAGGTAGCGTGATGCCTCCAGCTTTGTTCTTTTTGCTTAGGATTGTCTTGGCTATGTGGCTCTCTTTTGGTTCCATACGAAGTTTAAGGTGGTTTTTTCCAGTTCTGTGAAGAGGGTCATATGTAGCTTGATGGGGACAGCATTGAATCTATAAATTATCTTGGACAGTGTGACCATTTTCACAATATTGATTCTTCCTAACCATGAACATGGAATGTTTTTCCATCTGTTTGTGTCCTCTCTTATTTCCTTGATCAGTGGTTTGTAGTTCTTGTTGAAGAGATCTTTTACCTCCTTTGTTAGTTGTATTCCTAGGTATTTTATTCTCTTTGTAGCAATTGTAAATGGGAGTTCACTCATGATTTGGGCCTCTGTTTATCTGTTTTTGGTGTATAGGAATGCTTGTGATTTCTGCTCACTGATTTTGTATCCTGAGACTTTGCCCAAGTTGCTTATCAGCTTAAAGAGGTTTTGGGCTGAGTCGATGGGGTCTTCTAAATATACAATCATATCATCTGCAAATAGGGACAATTTGACTTCTTTTCTCGCTGGTTTCAAAGAACATTTTTATTTCTGCCTTCATTTCGTTGTTTATCCGTTCATCATTCAGAAGCAAGTTGTTCAGTTTCCATGTGATTGTGCGGTTTTGAGTGCTTTTCTTAATCCTGAGTTCTAATTTGATTGCTTTGTGGTCTGAGAGACTTTGTTATGATTTCCGTTCTTTTGCATTTGCTGAGGAGTGATTTACTTTCAATTATGTGGTCAATTTTGGAGTAAGTGCAGTGTGGTACTGAGAAGAATGTGTATTCTGTGGATTTGGGGTGGAGTGTCCTGTAAATGTCTATTAGGTCTCCTTGGTGCAAATCTGCGTTCAAGTCCTGGATTTCCTTGTTGACTTTCTGTCTCATTGATCTGTCCAGTATTGTCAGTGGAGTGTTAAAGTCTCTCACTATTATTGTATGGGAGTCTAAGTGTCTTTGTAGGTCTTTAAGAACTTGCTTTATGTATCTGGGTGCTCCTGTATTGGGTGTGTAAATATTTAGGATTGTTAGCTCTTCTTGTTGCATTGATCCTTTTACCATTATGTAATGCCCTTCTTTGTCTCTTTTGATCTTTGCTTGTTTAAAGTCCATCTTATCAGAGACTCGGATTGTTACTCCTGCTTTTTTGTGCTCTCCATTTGCTTGATAAATCTTCCATCCCTTTATTTCGATCCTCTGTGAGTCTTTGCATGTGAGATGGGTCTTCTGAATACAGCACACTGATGGGTCTTGACTTTTTATCCAGTTTGCCAGTCTGTGTCTTTTGATTGGGGCATTTAGGACATTTACATTCACCATTAATATTGTTATGTTTGAATTTGATCCTGTCATTTTGTTACTGGCTGGTTGGTCTGCCTGTAAGTTGATGTGGCTTATTCATTGCGTTGTTGTTCTTTACCCTTTGGTACGTTTTTGCAGTGACTGGTACTGGTTATTCCTTTCCCTGTTTAGTACTTCCTTCAGTAGTTCTCGTAAGGCAGGTCTTGTAGTAATGAAATCTCTCAGCAATTGCTTGTTCATAAAGGATTTTATTTCTCCTTCACTTATGAAGCTTAGTTTGGCTGGATATGAAATTCTGGGTTGAAAGTTCTTTTCTTTAAGGATGTTGAATATTAGCCCCCACTCTCTTCTAGCTTGCAGGGTTTCTGCCGAGAGCTGTGAATCTGATGGTCTTTCCTTTGTGGGTGACTCGACCTTTCTCTCTGGCTGCCCTTAGGATTTTTCCTTCATTTCAACCCTGGTGAATCTGACAACTATGTGCCTTGGGGTTGCTCTTCTTGAGGAATATCTTTGTGGTGTTCTCTGCATTTCCTGGATTTGAATGTTAGCCTGCATTTTTAGGTTGGAAAAGTTCCCTTGGATAATATCTTGAAGAGTGTTTTCCAACTTGGATTCATTCTCCCCATCATATTCAGGTACGTTGATCAAGCGTAGATTAGGTCTTTTCACATGATCCCATAGTTCTTGGAGGCTTTGTTCATTTCTTTTCACTCTTTTTTCTCTAATCTTGCCTTCTCATTTTATTTCGTTGATTTGATCTTCTATCTCTGATATCCTTTCTTCTGCTTCATCAGTTTAGCTGTTGGAACTTGTGTATGCCTCTTGACGTTCTCGTGCTGTGTTTTTCAGCTCCATCAAGTCGTTTATGTTCTTCTCTAAGCTGGTTATTCTAGTTAGCATTTCATCTAACCTTTTTTCAAGGTTCTTAGTTTCTTTGCATTGGGTTAGAACATGGTCTTTTAACTCAGAGAAGTTTGTTATTACCCACCTACTGAAGCGTGCTTCTGTCAATTCATCAGATTCATTCTCTGTCTTTTTTTCTTCCCTTGATGGTGGGGAGTTGTGATCCCTGGGAAGAGAAGAGGTATTCTGTTCTTTGGTGGTTTCATCCTTTTTGCACTGTTTTTTTCCCATCTTCGTGGATTTATCTCCCTTTAATCTTTGAAGTTGGTGATTTCAGGAGGAGTCTCTTGAGTGGACTTTTTTTTCTATTGAGGTTGGAGCTGCTTCTTTTTTGGCCTGTAGAGGGCGTTGCTGGGCTCTCTCGGGTTCAGTCAGGTTGTTGGGTGGGTGGTCCTTCCCTGGAGTTTGCATCTGAGATGGGCCCGGGCCTTGATCTTTATGCTTCCCCAGCTGGATCTTCCTGGTTGGGGTCAAGCTGGTGTATTTGCTGCCAAACTCTCTAGCGAGGGCTTCAGTTTGAGTTCTTTGGAGGTGCGGCCTGCCAGGCCTTATGGTCTGTTTTCCTGCTTTCAACTCTGCCTCCCTCTATGGGACAGTCCATCGCGCTGCTGTTAGTCCAAACTCCTGCCCAGGTCCCTGTGACAACTTGCTGCACCCGGCGGTAGCCGCTGCTCAGATTTGCATAGACTGCCCACATCTGGCAGGGCTCTTGTGGACCATGGGTTGCAGGTGGGATGAGGTAAGCACAGAATCCTAATTGGAGTACCAAGGGGGTTAAGTCCCCCAACTCTCTGAGTCAGCTGCACGTTTCAGGTGAGGACGCACCCCCACCCCGCGTCTTGATTTCCCCCCCTGGGTGGCTCTCACCCTGCAGCTCCTTCCCTGGGCTTATTTTCAGAGCCCTATCAGCCCCACAGAAAAGAACCGGGTACCTCCTTTGGAATCATGAAGTCCTCTAGCCCTCTGCCTCTCATTCCCTGGGAGCTGCATTCCGGTGCTGGCTTCTCTCGGCCATCTTGATGCCCCCTCTCAGCTGTCCTTTTTTTCCTTCCAAAACAGAATTTCGCCCTTGTTGCCCAGGCTGAGTGCAATGGCATGATCCCAGCTCACTGCAACCTCTGCCTCCCAGGTTCAAGCGATTCTCCTGCCTCAGCTTCCCGAATAGCTGGGATTACAGGCATGCTCCACCACACCTGGCTAATTTTGTGTTTTTAGTAGAGATGGGGTTTCTTCATGTTGGTCAGGCTGGTCTCGAACTCCTGACTTCAGATGTTTCACCCCCTTGGCCTCCCAAAGTGCTGGAATTACAGGTGTACAACACTGCACCCGGCCTGGATGACTGTTCTTAGGCAGTGATGTATAGTCCCAGGCACCTTCTGCATTGTCGCTCTGTTAACCCCATTCTGTTCCATTTTATGTAAAATGGTAAAAAAGAAAGCATGGAGCAGACATATTTGCTTCTTAAAGCCTTGTCTCTTAAGTGACACGTACTACTTCTCTCACAGTCCATTGGTAAAGACAAGTTACAAAGCCACCCAAACTGCAAGGGCAGCTGAGACATGTGGTCTGGCTGGGTGGCCAGAAAGAAAAAATTGAATTTTGGTAGACAGCTACCAAACTCAGCCACATGCCTCATTATACTAGCTGCAAACGGTGTTATCGTTACTTGCCTGCATATTAATTAGTTCCTTCTGCTTAGAACACTTTTATCTAGAATGTTTGCAACATTTGCCACTCACTTCATTTAAATCTCAGCTCCTCTGAAACTTCTTCCAAGTGTAAGACCACTCAGGCCGGAAAGGCTCCCCATCCTCTTACATTGCCTTCTTTTCTTTAGAGCCCCTGTTACACATTATGTTATATGTATAGTTTAGTTTATTGTGCTCCCCTGCGTGGGAATATAAGTGTCACCGTGGCACATTATTTGTTTTGCTTATTGCTGTATTTACAGAATCTAGAATAGTGCCTGTCACTTGTCTTCAAGGATTATCAACATCTTGAATGCAGAGCTTTATCATTCACATTTCAGTGAATATTTGCTGAGCAGAGCCATATGCCAAGCAGGCTTGGAGGCAGATCCTGAACAAGGTTGGCACGCCCCCTGCCTCCCTTGATGGAAGAGATATTAGTCTCTTCAATCTCATTCAATTTTATTTCTCTGTGCTTAGCATTTAGAAGCAATTAAATATGTGTTTGTAGAATGAACAAACTAATTAACAGCATATTTAGAAATTTCCCTGTAGTAAATATATTAAAGTTTTAGGAAATCATAATCTAAGTGAAACATTTTACAGATTACGGGGAAAACATGAGGGATGGAAATTTACCCTGCTCTGCTTTAGCTTTTGAAAATGTCTGCTTATAAGTCACGCTTCATTGCTAATAATAACACCATTGGGGAGAAACTTGAAGAAAGAGGTATTTGTCACCAAATGGTAAGTTAGCAGCTTGTCCTGTTATCTGGGTTGGAACACAAAGTCATTATGTGGCATTTGGACTAAATCTGATTGGAATTCAGAATCTTCTTGGGGACAAATAGAAATATGCTTCTGCTTAGAAAAACTGCATTTTCCACTTTAAGATGTTGTGGATTAGAAAATGTTAAGAATTAATTTTAAGAGAATGTCTGTTGTTTGAAAGGATTGGTTGTTTATATGTTGGTGGAAATTCTTCAGGGAAGTGACATCTCTGGAGAGGGAAACACGGAAACAGCTCAATAATACAGCCAGTCAATTTATTTTACACTAAGGAAAAGTAGCTAAAAGTGCTTGCTGGTTTTCTGTGGGCTGTAACAGCTGGTTGACTCAAATTTCTGCTTTCTATCAATTGTGAAAATTAAGCCTTGAAGAGCACCTGGATGTTCAAATTTTGATGAAGATACTGGAGCTAAAAAGTGTAGCTATGGTGTTGTACTGAACTGAGCATGGAAAGTCAACACCAAGACAAAAGTAGGCCAAATTGCAGGGTCTTTATTGCCGGCGACCACGGAGGACTCAACGTCTCTCCAACCTGTGGCCCTGAAAAGGAGGGTGTCGAGACCTTTTATACCCGTAAACCCCCCTCGGGGTGCGCGTGTTGGGTGGGGGTGGGGGTGAGGAGCTTCAGACATTCCGAGGGCTAGTGAATTCTGTAAATCACCTTCTGGGCGGAGATGAGGGTGAGGGGCGGGGGTGCGGAGCTTCAGACAT